>JAXCGZ010013371.1:120000-122132 GCA_037179515.1 Halocaridina rubra | reverse complement strand
CCAAGAGTCTACCTAGCCAGGCTGCGATGTGGGCATCACCCGGTCCTTCAGAGCTATCAGAAGAGGCTGGATGACTCTTGTCTATTATGCCTGTCCTTGAAGTAATGCATCACCTCATTACATCAAACACATTTTAGAAAACTGCAAACACACACATCCACATCCACAAGTAACACAATATACACTCCCTGAGAGCTCTGTTCGAAAGTCTGAGACTGGCAGTAGCCTCCCTTTGGGACTCTGAGCTGTTTGACCAAGTAGCTTATGGGGAACCTGTTCCTTTGGGACTGTGGGTTGTTTGGCCAGGTAGCTTAGGGGAAGCCAACTACAAAAACTCAAATTTGCACACTTTAATTATAATTATAGCATTTGAATATGAGCTATACATGTTTTGGATGCATTATTGATTATTTAGAGGCTCCTTTGTGGACTTTTTATTCTGTAAGTGTTTCAGGAACTTATCCTCTGCAAAATTATAAGGGAAAAAATGTATCCCCTCATTTTCATGTTTTATAAAAGCGTCAAACATACCTAACTACCAAAATTTTTTCTTCTTTTTTAGGACATTGTTCGTACAGACGATGGTGATACCGTTGAGCTTGTATGCATTGTGCATGCACGCCCTACTCCTAGGATTGACTGGACAAGGAATGGTGCAACAGTTACAATTGACAACCATGTTGAAAAACAGCAGAATGGAGGCCACCGTAACTCGATCAGAATCTCACAGATTACTGATACTGATTTTGGGGAATATGTATGCACTGCTGAAAATAAGTTTGGTGTTGTTGAGTCATCAATATCCTTGACAGGTTAGTGTGATAAGATCATTGTGGTTACACTTTAAGAACAACATCTTTTGAAATAATCCTTAACGTAATATAAATTATTTGTGATCAATGTTGGAAGAAGGCTGTTTCAATACCATAATTTGCTTATTAGCCTGATTAGGGATGATTTAATCGCTTTAATTGTTCACAGTTTTTTCTTTGTGTTAAATTACTCACTGCAGTCATCCTTTTATTTCATTCTCCAAAATACCATTGCTGTTATTCAATACTTAATAGCACAAACAATCATGTTTAGAAAAATAGCAAGATGTCCAGTTGGCACTTATTGGTAAAACTGTGTATGCTTTCTCTTGATAAAACTGTGTAGCTTTCTCCTATACAACTTAGGTAATGGTCCTCATTTGTAGTAATCGTTTTAATAATCGTATTGTTGAGTATTTCAGCATAATCCACATTAGCATAATACATTGCGAGTCAGTTTTTCATATTTCCCTCTTTTTTATTTTAATTTTAAATTTATTGCCATAGACCATAATGAATAGTGGCGAAGAACTGTTTGCTACAGTTCTTAGCTACTTTTTCTTCCATTTCTCATTGAGAAGCCTTAAATTGTGCTCTAAACTAAGCTCAGTACACTACAAGCATCACTGTTCCATCTAGTTTCCTAGCAGTTCTTGCAAGAATTGTGTATAAGGAAACTTAAATTTGTTAGCACTTAGCAGAGGCATTCAAGCTGATGTGTAACTGTATAGGTTTAAATTCAGACCTTTATGCATATGCCTTTATTTAAACTCCCTCCTCAATAATCCTTGTGTCAGGTCTGCCCAAGCCTCCCCACTTCACCAGCGATCCTAACGGAGGTGAAGAGACCAGCTACACTCTCACTTGGGATACTGAGAGTTACTACCCTATCACCGAGTACCGCCTCAAGTACAGGAAGGCCAAGGTGAGTAAAGTAAATACAGGCACAAGTGAGGAACTTCACTTCACTGCAGGAATGTCTTTTCAAAAGTTTTGACATTCTTTGAACTTATTTGTAGATCATATGGGGCTAAACCGGGCCATAGAAGTCCACACTGACTCTTGAGCTCTCAATGGTGTAGACATATTGGTCAGAGACTACTCACACTTTGTTAATCTATGCATTAAATTTCTAGGTTATAAGGAGGTAAGAATTTTGGGAGCACATTACAAACACTTAGTATCAGATTTCTCTAATAAAGTTGCAACAAATGAAATTATTTCTTGAATAAGTGTACAGCTCATGCCAAAAAATCCTTTAGTTCCATACTACGTAATAATCATTGCAAGAATGCAGTATACCACTTCTATACTGCAAAG
>JAXCGZ010013371.1:97500-115000 GCA_037179515.1 Halocaridina rubra | reverse complement strand
GTATCAATAACATAAGTGTGACATGAAATATGAAATATACCGACTCTTATCGCTTTTATATATAGTTACTCTGAAAAGGTGTTGTCACTTACTGACAGAGATTGTTTTTCGTTCTTGTGATGCAGAAGTGGCACAGCCTACCAAAGACATCAGTGGTGCTTCATCTGTAGGTTTCAGTGCAGTGCTGCTCATTATCACTGCTCTCCTCCTCAGGACTTAAGTCACTGCCAAGATTTAGTTCCTTCTATAGCAGGTAAGTTCATCTATATTAGTCTTTCTTATTATAGGAATCTTATTGTAAGTGATGGTAGATGGAGTCTGAACAATCTAAATGTATATTTTCCTAGCAAATAATAATGTACATTTGACTGCGTAAAGTGCATCAATAATAGTTTGGGTAAAGTTTACATATGGTTGTTAGTAATGATGTCAGTTCAGAATTGTATATCTTATTTAACGTAAACATGTACTTTCACAGACTATCCTTACTTTCCATGCATTATTTTATTGAATAAACATGTGTGTGCAGATAATTATTCTGATTAATAGTTCAGTATGATATGCACCTTGAAACCGACTTAAAAAAAATAAGTAACATAAAAGAAAATGCATAGTCATATCATCCCTTCTCCGTATGGAAAGCTGAAATTAGTAGAATGGTCCCATTGTAATAGGAGTAATGAGATAATGAGGCTTAGAAAATATGCCTATTAATTGGTACAGGGTGTACAGGCGTGGAATTCTTTCACCCCTGTCCCTAGATATATATTTTAATTATTTATGACATTTAGGCAGCACTGATGTAGAAATTTTTCCTCTAACACCAGGGGGTGATTAGTGATTGCATGTCAAATAAAGTACATTATTTTTTATACATTTTTTTTCAATTTATCGTTGTATTTTTTTCCACGAATTTCTTCTGATATTCTGCTTGTAAGCAAAGTTTTTAAGTTTCGATTCAATTAGAAGAGTTAGCAATGATATGTTACAACATGTAACTTCATCATATTTATTCCTATTATATTTATAACCATTAAAACAAGTGTCAGTGAGTTCATTAACTGCGTTATTTGGCAGGATTTGGAAAGCAAATTGGCTTTTCATTGCAATATGTACCTTATTCATATTTTATTTTATGTTATTCTAAGATTTATTTCATCATTACCCGACATGTGCACAATAATATAAAAATCCTTATTAAGCACTTTTCATTTTTTATTAAATACTAGTTCGGCAATTATAACTGCTCTAATTTAAAGAATTTACAATATACTCTTTAGTTGTGCTATGCAATTCACGTTAGATTTTAAACCTTTGACCTTGTAGGTAAGACTTCCAATATCTATACTGCACATAACAGGCCAATTTTATCAGGTAAAGATGAAATGGCAGACATATATCGAAAAGCGCCCACCCCCCATCAACCAATAAATGTTACCCCTAACAGTTAACATGAGAGTTTAGATAAGTGGCTAAGAGCTACTCCTCTTTTGAGTCGTGGCTCTTGAGGGAAGACCTGCGACGAAGACGCTGACACTCCAGGTCCTCTCCTATTCAGTTTATTTTTTTTTATTCGCTAACCATCCATCCATATACCAAAGCCATATTCCCCCTTATAAGTGGAGTGGCTGAGTCAAAGAAAATACTTTGACTTTTGGTGGGAAGTAAATACAGAGGAGGGGATTCCCAGTCCCCTCGTTCTGCCCCATTTAGTCGTCTTACGACACGCAGGGGAACATGGAGGAAGTATTCTTACCCCCCTCGCTAACATTTTACTTAAAACTATGAATTTATTTACAATATCCTTGTTTAGGGAATTATATTTATAATCTACTGTTACACGAAAAATGTACTTTAAAATGCAGTTTATAAACCTCAATAGTGAGGATTACATTCGAATACTACATATTCAAGTTCAGTAGTTTAAGCATTGTACGTCTATATTTTTCACTGTCCGTGTTTCCGAAGGCTACAGAAGCTACTTTGTTTGCAGACGAAATGAGCCCTTCTCATATCTTTACAGTTAGGGGTATTGCACTTCATGAACCACGTATTTAACTACTCATGTTAACTTGTATGTGTAACTGCAATCCTTAACTTTTATTTTCTATAACCTGTTTTTAACACAGTTTTTTCATTGCTGAAATATTCAAACTCGTAATTACAGACTCGGACAGATGAGTTAAGGGCGGTTTACACGGTCAAACGGTTCGTCGAACGCGGTTCGACAGACAAGTGTTTGAAGTGATGTTCGAACGTGTGAACGGGGTATTTGGTTGTCGAACACGGAACGTGTTCGACAACCAAATACCCCGTTCACACTTTCGAGCATCACTTCAAACACTTGTCTGTCGAACCACGTTCGACGAACCGTTTGACCGTGTAAACCGCCCTTTACATCTAAAAGTATAAGGAAGAGAGAAAAACTGATTTTCGTGTAACCTCAATGCAAACCTTCAATGATTTCTTCCAACCGTTCACTCTCTTCCTTCTAGTATTTAGCCACTACAGAACACATCCTCTGTAGCTTCCTAAGTCTCCTGTTGGACGCTCTCTCTCTCTCTCTCTCTCTCTCTCTCTCTCTCTCTCTCTCTCTCTCTCTCTCTCTCTCTCTCTCTCTCTCTCTCTCTCTCTCTCTCTCACCTTCCCGTTCTCCCTCCTTCCTTCTCCTCCCTTGTTCATGTCTCTTTCTCGCCCCAGACTACCTCCCTCTCTCTTTCTCTTCCTCCTCCCTTCCTCTATCTCCTTCCCCTCCCACCCTCCATTTTGTTCTTTCTCTTTCTTACTTTATCCCCCTTTCTCCTCTTGCTCCTTCCCTCATAGAGGTGAGGGAACAATGGAGAGAAGAGGAGAAGAAAGGATGGAGAGGAAGAAGAGGCAAGGAGGAAGAGGCAAAAGAGATATGTATGGAGTGATAGGAAAAAGAGGGAGGGAATGAGAGGGGAAAAAGGGAGAGAGTGAGAGGAGATAAAGGGGGAGTGAGAGGAGAAAGAGGGAGGGAGTGGTAGGAAAAAAGAAGAGGGATTGAGAGGAGAAAGAGGGAGGGAGTGGTAGGAAAAAAGAAGAGGGATTGAGAGGAGAAAGAGGGAGGGAATGAGGAGAAAGAGAGAGGTAGTGAAAGGAGAAAGAGGGAGGGAATGAGAGCAGAAAAAGGGAGGGAATGAGAAAAAGAGAGGGAGTGAGAGGAGAAAAAAGAGGGAGTGAGAAGAGAAAGAGAAAGGAAGTGAGAGGAGAAAAAGAGAGGGAGTGAAAAGAGAAAGAGAGGGAATGAGAGCAAAAAAGGAAAGTAGTGAGAAGATAAAGAGGGAGAGAGGAGAGAAAGAGGGCGGATGATATGAAACAGGAAGAGAAGAAAGAGGGAGCATGAGATAAAACAGGGAGAGGAGAAAGAAGGTGGGAGAGAGATAAGTGGGAAGAGGAGGAAGGAAGTTGACTGGAGAGCATATGGGATGGGGTGAAGAAAGATAGAGGGTTCGAGGGGGAAGAGAAAGAGGGTAAGAGTGAGGGAAGGAAAGAGAAGAGAGGGGAGGGTGGGAGTTAGAGGAGAGAGGAAGGAGGGAGGGAAGGAGAAAGAGGGAGGTAAGGAGACTCCCTCCATTTTTCTTATCCCCTTCCCTCCTCCTTTCCCATTTTCCTCCCCCTCCCTCGCTCACCACCTTCTTTATTTCCCTACCTCTTATCTCCCTCCCACTTTCTCCTCTCCCTCCCTCTTTCTCCTCTCCCGTCCTCTTTCTCCTTTCCCGTCCTCTATCTCCTCTCCCTTCTTTTTTCTTCTCTCCCCGTCTTTCTCCTCGCCCTTCCTTTTTCTCCTTTTCCTCCCTCTTTCTACTCTCCCTCCCTCTTTCTCCTCTTTCAGTCTTTCCCCATCTTTATCCTCTCTTTCATCTCTTCCTCCCTTTTTATCCTCTCTTTCAAATCTCTTCCTCCCTCTTTATCCTGTCTTTCATTCTCTTCCTCCCTTTTTATCCTCTCTTTCAAATCTCTTCCTCCCTCTTTATCCTGTCTTTCATTCTCCTTTTCCTCTTTCATTCTCCTTTTCTTCCCTCATTTTCCACCCCTTCATTCTCCTCTTCCTCCCTCTTTTTCCTCTGTCTCCCTCCCTCTTCACTTTGGTAACTAGCATAAGCAGGTATATAGTGAATTGGCACTATTCACAAATGGTGGATGTGATGCAAAAAAAATTTATACAAAGCAAAGAGTAAGTATTGTAATCCAATTGGAATGCCTTACTTATGTCCAAATTTCTTCTTTTCAGATAGAACTGGGAGTTATGGAGCGAAGTTAGTATTTCAAAACCACTTTTATGCACCAACACCAGGAAACAAAAAGAGAGAGTCTTTTAACTAGAAGTTTTATGTCCTCCTCCTAGAATCTCTCATTAACACTGAGACTGAGAGAAAATATCATTGATACAAAATTTAACTTTAACGATGTTTCAAAAACAAATCAAGAAATGGTTAAAACCGAACCATTTTACTTTCTAGCATAATATCGTATACTAGTTTTCGCTCCTACTTAACCAAGAGCTCACTCAGTACGGCTTAAGTAAAATTATATGTATTGACTCATGTTCAAACCTAGAGAAAAAAAAATAGGCGTAGGATCTTTTTGTAGTAGCTAATTAATAAAAAAAAAATAATAGTAAAACTAATACACTTTGTATATCTTGGCGTTATTTCTTATTTTAATTTACAATAAATTCATTTTCTATGGTACTTTATCCCAGGGTCATTATTATTATCAATACTACAGAATTACTAAAAAAATAACTAAACATCAGGACTGCATGCAGGTGTTATTATAAAGAAAAATCAAGTTTATTTAAAGGATATAATGTTTAGCACAATGGAATAGAATTATACTTATGAACAAAAAGCAAGTCAATAACACCAAAGGAATAAAAGAAGTATATGCATTATATGAAAAATTTATATTATAATCTACGAAGCAAATTTCTTTTAAGGCATTGGATTATCTGGAATCATATTGCAAGAGCAAACTTGTAAGGCACTGGAAATGTTGGCCTTAAATACTATCCTGCACCCAATTAGCATATTTGAATAATAATACTAAGCTCCTGTTCAAAAGCATAGGATGCAAGCATTTCCAGTTTTCAACAATTTTAATATGGAATTAAATTGTCGGATTATTTTTAAGACTACTAAGGAAGCTCAAGTAAATGAGTAAACCCAACAAATGGTACCCAAGTATACATAATGTACATAAACAATACTGTCAACCTTACCCACATGTATACCCACATCAAGTCATGACCAGCTGTAGATCTTATTAAATATGTTTTTCCCTCCCAATAAATTACCTTCATATTTATGTCCTAATAGAATTAACTTTGCATAAACTAAGTCAATAGTATGAGACTTATTAAGCATCATTATTATATTTGTTGTAGTCGGTTACTGTCATAAAAAAAACTAGTGAAACAAACTGTCATGTTAGGTAATTCTATGGCTAATATGTTCAGGTACCATTTCTGTCGAAACTAATTCTCCGGGTTTATGGAGTAATTATTGAGTATATGTGTATGTCATATTGTATGTTTTTGAATCTTGTATATAGCTACATTTGTCAAATTCAAATGAGCTGTATATGATAAGGCCACATATGCTCTTTTTTTTTTTTACATGGAATTTTCTACCTCTGAAATGATATATACTATTTATATCATTCAATTTTTTTTTTAAATGTCTGATGATAAGAGCTCTTACAGTATAATCATTCATATTTAATCCCATTATGATTTTATTTGACCTAAAAATTATTAGATTTATTTGAGATACTAATTAATTGCGTGATTTAGGTGATCTGTTTTTTTTTATAATGTGAAGATTCCATGTGAAAAAAAAGTAAATGAGAATTGCAGCCTATATTAATAGTTTTCGTGTTCATAATCAATGGGCAAACACAAAACACAAGAAAATTAGTTTACTTACGTGTAAATGTAACAACACGTCCTTAACAAGAGGAAATTAGGTTATAGGAATATGAAGTAACTACACGTTCGAATAACACCTTTTGTAGATATATATATGTATACATGTATGAAGATATGAAAAGTTTCCTTGAATGTCTGAACCTACAGAGTGTATTTTATGAATGTATTACCTTAGACATGTGTTTAAATAATGCATCCATCAAATACAGACATCTACAAGAAGTATGTATGCGTAATTTAGCACTATTATTAGGCAAAATATTATAATATTGAGTATATCTGAATCGACTAGAACGACTTTATAAATTCCAAGTTATTTCCAATATGAGTCACTTAACAGTAGAAATTATATTCATATTAAATTCGAAAAAAAAATTCAAGTGTGTAAACGTATTAATAGTTATAACATTCAATGACAAATATTGTTTAACTGAAGCCATATTTATGAAGCTGTTTACAAACAAACTGAAAACTGGTTGTAAGAGAAAAAAGATATTAGCTCTCTCAAATATGCTAACAACATTGAAATATAACATCAAATTTATGTACTACAGTATAATAATTTATAAGCATCTTCTAATCATCTTACTTGTAGTGTATATGTAGAAATTCTTTGTAAATGTGATGGAAATTCACCCCCACTTGATATTTGATATTTAACAATTAAGAGCTGAAGCTCTTCTAAAGAAGGTGTGGTTGAGGCTTCAGTATTTAACTTAAGTGTTCTTTAAAATATGAACATTCCAAAGAAAAAAGTCATGGCAGCAGGATCACCATATTGGTTAGAGAGCTGCTGGAGTTCTATCTCTATACGATCTATGAGAAAAAAACTCCTTCTTAAATACTAAGTCAATGTATTGAACTTTTGCCATTAAGAATGTGCACTTCATTGCTTTAAGAAGTAAAATTATGAGATTTGGTAACATAGTTGTGTTAAGCTTGGAAGGTTAGATTTTCACCTTGCCTCTCTATCTACAATAAGAAAATAAAATAGTAAAATTTATTCTGCTTATGAATCACTGTGACCAGCTTTTTTCCCCAGTGGTCACGTAAATTTAATATGCTTCACTAGAAATAAATCATTATTAAGTACAGAGTGACCGCACTGCTTTTATTTATTTTCAGTCTTCAAAGTCTTCTTCAGCTTAAATATAATTTTTTTTATCTTAAAAGTACTTTTTAAAACTTGCGTAGTCCTTTTGTCAATGGTAATAGTTGGTACAAGTTACATTAATTAATATCCAAATTTTAAATGAGCAAATTTATTTTTTCTCCGTTTTAGAATATTGCTAACTAAATTCCTGAGTGCAGTAATGAAAACAAAAAAATTTGGAAACATACCCAATATGGAAAAATAACACATGTTAGTTTCCCTGTTCAAGGTCAGGTATGTCCTCATAAGCAAGCAGTGCGGTCATTAAGTGGTGTACATAAAGAGATGAATGGAAGATGAACTTAAGTCAGAAAGTAGGGCTGCTGGGGGTTATATATACCGCTCTCCTAACTAATGTATATTACTAATCTTACTTAATGACTTTTTAAGTCTTAGTTTTATGTAAGGTTATTAGAATATAATTTCTGTGGCACCAAAATTTGGTTTCAGAATAAGAGCACTGTACCTCACTATAGAAAAAATTACTCGTGGATATTAAATCACGAACTGTGAAAAATTAAGAAGTCATCTTAGCAATTAGAAAAAATATTATTGAGTGATACAGCTTATAGAATCTGAAAAGAAAGTATTACTTTATAAGCCCAATATGTTTTTCATTTGTAAACACTATGTTTTAGAGAATGATGAATACAGATACTACACTAAACCTAATTGTTAATGTCATTCTAACTTGACACTTACAATGGAGAGAACTAATGTGTTTGCTTGACTACAATTTTTATTTCCCAGAGAGACTGGTACTATATCTCACAGCAGATCCTTACACCTTACCTCTGCAGCCATCTTCCTGCACAGGGAGTGAATTGTGAAAGACTGTAGTTCTCATTCTTGTGAAGTCTTTATTTATTGATTTGTGAGTTCTTTGTACATTGTGGAAATTGTAACTTTTTAAATTAAAGTGGGCTCATGTCCAAAAGTAAACGAAAATTATTAACCTTCTTATATGCTTAGGAATTATTTATGCAAGCTGACAATTTTCTTAGTTAACTTTGTATGCCTAAGAATGAAAACTGATATAGAAAATTTACCTGCCAATAAGAGAGGACGCTTGCAAGATTGTGGATTAGAACGTACGTGCTGAGAACTGAGCCACTGATTCGGCAAGTAAGTATGACAAGTCAAATCGTATACTGTATCTGAAATATTATGCTATTGATATAATATAAAAACTTTTAATATACAAAGCAATTAGAAATCATTGGGCACAAGGAAACCCTGCGTGATGGTTTTCTTCAATGTTAACCTATAACAGTTTATAAACTATCACAACGTATTTTTTTTCAGTATTTTTTTTTATTCTTATAAATCTGTAGGTCCACAATATCCCTTTCTACTTCACATGATGAAAGTACTAAACCAGATATGAAAAATATTCTTTACATTTTTCAAAATCCTAGTGACCACCGTGGCCTAATGGTAACGACCGCGACTTTAATTCGTCAAGTCGTTGGTTCGTGGCCCGCCACGGTCTGAGGTTAGCAAGAGTATTCACTCAGGGTAATGGTCGCGCTTGTCAAAACTAAATTCCTTTGCAGGAAAGCACCGTCCTAGCCCTTAGTAGAGAAAAAAGAGAGTCCATGACGTAAAGCCGATCATAGTTCTTCAAATCCTACTGGATGTTTTTTGAGGATTATGTGAAATTGACTTAAAATTTCTAGAAATAATGGAGGAAATTTAAATTATGCACCTAAGTTAATGAAGTAAAGGAGCTGTGATGCAGACTGACAAATGTACAAACCTATTATAATTGTTATTTTTCACCAACAACGAACTAATAATTATATTATATAATAATGCTGGAGAAAATATGTCTTTATTACAAGTACAATCACTGAAATACTTTCAGATGCATGACTTTTTTTTTTATTTCATTCATATTGGTTTTTATACATTTTAGTTTTTCTGTCCATACATATTGGTTAATGGTTATCACTGACATTCTTCCCTTGTGAAAAATAAAACTTCCAATACTCCTAACTTCAGACCTTTATGGAGATATAAAACGGTCAAAAATACAATCTAGCTTATTCCTTTGAAACACAGTTTCTAAAATTCAGTATAAGCCATCCAGTGTTAAGACATATGATGGAAGTACAACCACTTAATCCATTGAAACTAATACTTAGTAGACTTGTGAATCTCAGCCTCCCAGGTTTAGCATACCCATTTTCTTAAGTCTTATGTATGGAGAACAACCTCCAAATTCAGTGGAAGTCGTTTACTGCTTAAAGTTGGGAGTTACATCTAATTTTCAATATAATCCATTCACTATTAAAAGTTGATAAGGAAGAACAACCACTGAAGTTCATTGGAACTCATTCACTGTTAAGATAGTCCAAGCTCGAAATTCATTGGAACTCACTCACTTGTAAAAATTAATAAGGGAGAAGAGCCTCAGAAGTTCATGGGAACTTATTCACTATTAAGACTTTAAAAGGTAGTGCAGTCTCCAAATTCATTGGATCTCACTCACTATTAAGACTTTAAAATGTAGTGCAACCTCCAAATTCACTGGAAGTCGTTTATTGTAAAGAGTAATAAAGGAAATAGTTACTTTAAAACTTCAGTATAACTTATTCACTATTAAGAACTGTGAAGGGAGCAAAACCTCCTAATTTCAATGGAACTCTTTAGTTGATGAGTCTTATGAGAGAAATACAATTTCCCAAATCCAATGAAGTCTCTCGAGATGTTACGACAGACGGTCCCTGAGGGGATGTCAGAATCCTGTTAAGAAGAGGAAAGCGGATAACAATGGTTGGATATTGAGAGTCAGCTTGCACAATATGTGTTATTAACACAGTCCAGGGGCCACTCGTTTCGTCATCTGGATTTCATTGCTGTCAAATGGAAAGGCTGTTCCGGCAATCATTTTGGCTGAAGGGTGATTTATGTCTCTTTATTAAATTGAGAGACAGTACTTTGCATCACATACCAGGAATAGGCAATTTTATACGCTGTAATAAACTCTAATACAAATGTAATATGGTAAGTACAGCATTAATAGGAATAAACAAAGGACTATTCTTTTTCTCAAAGTAAATGATCATGAGCTTAATTTATATTTATTGAACTATAGAACAGAAGCCTATTCTACAGGACCTGAGAGCAAATCACATATTCATAATAATGTTAAAGAGGTCATTAATAAAACTGTGATACACAAAGTTAATGCATCAAAGGAACCGATAAAAAAATTTATATACTAAATGCGAATGATCAATCACGAACAACATCTCACCTTTGAACTTTTGATCTGTGTCAAATGCTCTTTTATTTTTCCGTCAGAGTGAACAAATCATCAACACACCTCATGCAAACTAGATTCTGTGATCTCGCAACGCTCCAGATGATGTGTTTGTCCTCGATATCCTCTGAAAAAGAAATATATAATGATTTAAGAGAAAATATCCAACAGTTGCGCTATATTACAGTCAAATGTTAAATTACTAGTATTTGTCTAGGTTTTCTTTTATAGAAAGGGTTTCGTGTTGAGGTGAAAGAGGACAGATATTGAATTTAAGTTTGTATACATCGTATCCAAGCAGGGAAGGACATATTCAGTATTCTGGTATGTACGGGTACAAAATAGTTAGTGAGAAACCTTTCGTGCTTAACAAAGACTTTCTTTCTCGCCGTGGCTCTTCAAGTAGCGTTAATACATGGTCACTGTTTTCACTGGCATCTACAAGGTTACAGATTGGTTTGGATCGAAGGTTTTGCCGCTGCATGCCTTTTCCGGGATCATGTCTTTCCGTTTATAGGATATAGGATACAGCACTGAGTTGAGCTGGCTAGCTCCCCCAACGATGGCATGAATGTAGCCTTGTACATACGTCCTAAAATTCAGTACTGTCACAAATAAAAGTAATAAATTAACCATAAGTTAATATAAAAGTACCCAAGGAAAGCTACTATATTTTTATGAAACTGAAGATTTTATACGTTATTTTCTGTGGGAAATTAAAAATGGTCGAGCTGTACAGTGACCTAAAATATGAAATTATGTTAAAAAAGGTACTCCACAATAATGGTATCTAAGATAGGTTAGGTTATCAAAGGTATAATTTTAACATATTAGATTTATGAAAAACAAAAATAGATGAATGGCTACTTTCATACCTCAGTTAAAAAAAATCATGAACTTTGATATAATATTAAGTGTGTTATAGTTAGGTTACTTTGGTGCATTATCATATTTGATTACAAGGTTGTACTGCACTTGTGAAGTTATGCTGACTCGCCATTGCTTTTGTAGCGTTTATTGTTATTTTGGTTAAATTACTCATTGTTGACGTGTGTGGGAGAATGTGATAGGACGTCGAGAATAAAGCAGGAAGGTTCGGTGTGTTTAATTGTATCAACTCACAACTGCTTTTCCTTTCCCATCTCTCACATCAGCTCTCATCACAAACTTCTCTTCCTCTTCCATTTCTTCATTCCTTTTCCATCTTTCCTATCCTCTATTCCATATCTTTCCCTCTCCCATCTCTTAATGCTTCTGCTACATGATGTTATCTTGTATGCATCACCCTCATTACCTCATCTCTCCTATCTGTCTTTCTCTTCCTCCCCTGTCTATCTTCCTCCCTTATCTCTTAGCTATTTTTCTTTTATAACACAGTTTCCCATCTCGTTTCATGGTGCTGGTTACCGCAAGGAGATTACTCGCATCACCAGACAACAAAGATGGCTAAAAATCTATGACTCCCTCATCGTTGTCGGGGAATGAGCATTTGGGGGTTATGTGTGTGCGATTGTGCATAAAACTGCGTATGTCTGTGCGTGCATGTCGGTACCCTTGAGTGTGTACTGTGCGTAAGTACAGTACACACACTAGCGTACCCGCAGGCACAAACTCAAGTGTTTGTGGTTAAATCGAATTTAAACACAAGCAGATTATTAGTTATGCAAGAAAGGTCAGGTATCATTCAGACATAACATTGTAGTTAGTGATAGTCAGGCTAAGCAGTTCAGTTCTTCAGAGTGAATGACTTACCCTGCTCCAAATACGATGCATTTAATAAAAACAATTTCCTAGAGGTTAACATGTTTAAGCTAATATAAGTAAAATTAAATAATGCTATATCTATCTATCTATATATATATATATATATATATATATATATATATATATATATATATATATATATATATATATATAACTGTGTAAAAGTGAGGTATGGGTGTGAACTATTCTCTGCACTTCAAATTTGATTTTGAAGCCGTTTGTTGACTTCATCACCTTCATAATGTCAGCGCTGAAGGGAAGGAAAAACTTGAAAAACAAAAGAACTGCTGCAGCTGGAAGAGTAAACCTAACACAATGCTTTAATTATTTTGTAAAAGGCTACACAGTAGGAAATGAAACTTTTCAGCACTAAAGATGTCCGTAAGTCAAAGGCCCAATTTCTTAAACACTGTGGATTCGGTTTTACGTCACGAACTCCCTTTTCTACTAAGGGTTAGCACGGTTGCCTTCTTACGAAGGACTTGTTTTGGCAGATTTAATCGTTACCCTGAGTGTATGCCCTTACTAACCTCAGTCCTTGACGGGGCGCGAACCCTCGACCTGCCGCTTCAGAGTCGCAGACGGGGATCCTAGCCGTACACAGAACCGAGTCAGATGCGTTTATGAAATCCATTTGTGTGTGTCTAGCTAATTAACAATATGGTATCCTAGGTTTACACTGTTTAAGAAATCGGGCAAAGTGCTTGTAATATTGTCTGAGATCATAAGCATAAATATGGAAAAAAATATTAGGCAGGTACTTCATTCTTGCTCAGTTCTCTAGTATAACTGAAAATACAAATACTCGTAAATTAATAAAAACGACTTGATGTAGAGCTTTATTTATGATGATTTACGCCAAGGCCTCTTGGTTTTCCTCATGAATTAAAGATATAACAAAAAGCAGCCATAACAGACAAACAATAAAAATAAACACATCTACATCTGCTTCTCCACTCGGGTGTTGAAAAGGGTCCCAATTCAAATCCTCAATAAATTGGGGTTTATTGTAGTGGTTACTTGTAGCGTTCTTTAACCTCGGCTAATCTTTAGCTAGGGAACACTCCAAGAGACCTTTTCAAGGGGGCTTTTAAGCAAAAACCTCCATTGGAGGGAGGGTATCTACTGAATCCTCCCCATGTACACTGTAAGAGATTCACCTTTATACGAAGGCCACGGATAGAGTACCCTCTGGGTACCTGTTGGGTATCATCATGGAATGCCCATACATGGGAGTACGATATCTGAACACATCCCAAAGGGGAATCCCACCCAAAGGACCCTTCCCTCTCAGCAAAAGCTTTCTTCTTTTCACCAGTCCCATAAGTGAGGGTGTCCATGGATACCCTCGAGGACAATGGTTGGGGGGGGGGGATCGCCAAACAGATCCTATAGAGAACCAACTCCAGGGAATCCCATTCAACTAGAACCCCCTACCTGAAGACCACCCGTTGAGATAAATCCCTCTATGAATTATTGGCCTCTCTATATGAAGACATATTCTGAATGGTAAGTAGGTACGCTCACCCGGTCATACGTCATCATGTTGGAAAAACATTTGCCTGAGTATGTATTTGCATATTAATAAAATTTTTATAAACGTTTTCTTCATTTTAAGACTATAAAAATAATGACGCATTAGTGTTTATATATTTACACTTGTGTATATTGTTAAATTGTTCATGTACATACTGTGAAGCTATAAAAAACAATAACTATTTATTGATGTTGAGTATTTAAAATACTCTGCTGTAATGTCACTCTGGAAATATGCATGTATATGTCGCCACAACTAAAAACACAATAATAATAATAAAACGTTGTAAGAATATTATAACTTTACAAATACGCAGAAGAGAGCATTCGAATGGGAATTGAAAATTATATAAAACATAAAATAAAACAACAACAACAACAACAACTCTACGCATTGTAGCTTTATTTTTCTGGGTCCATAACTTTTTGCTACAATTATATAAAATCAAAATAACAACTGCATCAAAAATAAAATAAATTATCCTAATATTTAATAACATAAAGACGAATTCACCATAACTTCAACCAAAATAAACTTCCCGAGCTCACTGCAAATTTGGAAGCAAAGAAAGGAAACTGTAAAGAATTTTACTCTAATGGAAGGTCAGCATCAAGATACATAGCAACAGCACTCAATCCTTTTTCTAAAAACTCTTTATTTTAAAAGCGACCGATAAAGCGAATTTTATGACTCCCCTCTCTCTCTCTCTCTCTCTCTCTCTCTCTCTCTCTCTCTCTCTCTCTCTCTCTCTCTCTCTCTCTCTCTCTCTCTCTCTCTCTCTCGACTTTCCAAGTTTTGACTCAAGTTATATTCCTCGGGAGAAAAAGAAGAAGAGTTATCAGGAAGAACAAATGAAAAGATTATTTTAAAGAAAAATTGGTAAAGTTGGATGAATTTTCAAACCCTCAGTATCTTTCCTGTATTGCTCTTAAAACTGATTAAAAATGAATATACCTAAAACTGACTTTCATTCATTTTTCTTTTTTTTTTTTTTTTTTTGCATCTCACCGAGATCAAACAATATACAGTTCATCAACTTAACCATTTAAATATTACTTTAATTTACATTAATTCTCTTGACTTACGTGTTACATTTCTCATATAGATCAACGCATGCAGTGGTGAACAAAAATAATGACAAAAATATCAGTTCCTTTCATATACAGTAACTTCAGCTGTTCTATATATTTCGCGAGAGTATATTAACACATCTTCTTTCCAGAAAAAAAGTTTCTTTGGCATTTACAAAGCCAACCTTTCTCCTCTGAGAGTTTATATTGCCTCCTCACACAACAAAGCTTTTTGGAAAATTTTCCTTTAAAGGGGGGTTTACACGGTCAAACGGTTCGTCAAACGCGGTTCGACAGACAAGTGTTTGAAGTGATGTTCGAACGTTTGAACGGGGTATTTGGTTGTCGAACACGTTCCGTGTTCGACAACCAAATACCCCGTTCACACGTTCGAACATCACTTCAAACACTTGTCTGTCGAACCGCGTTCGACGAACCGTTTGACCGTGTATACCCCCCTTTAGAGTTCCGTGTTCGACAAGCAAATACCCCGTTCACACGTTCGAACATCACTTCAAACACTTGTCTGTCGAACCGCGTTCGACGAACCGTTTGACCGTGTAAACCCCGCTTAAAGGGAAAGCGCACTTACTAGGTATCACCCTTTTTGGATTATTACAAGGCTATTACTTTTCCCCTTTTCAACCATTTACGATGTCTCAATTGAATTTTACTGCTTCTCTCCCCTTTTGCCCTTTCGCTGTATTACACCTTTTCACATCCATTTCATTTTGCCTTTTCAATTACTATCCAGGCTTGCTTAAACATTACCGCTCCGACTCTAGAGAAATTTATATATGATTGCAAATCGTTTTAGAAAACTTGATATAAAGAGAATTGTATTAATATTATTATTATTAATGTAATTTATTATTATTATTATTATTATTATTATTATTATTATTATTATTATTATTATTATTATTATTATTATTATTATTATTATTATTTCTACTATTATTATTTTTTATTATTATTATTATTATTATTATTATTATTATTATTATTATTATTATTATTATTATTATTATTATTATTAATATTATTATTATTGTTATTATTATAATTATTATTTATTATTATTATTATATTTTATTATTATTATTATTATTATTATTATTATTATTATTATTATTATTATTATTATTATTATTATTATTATTATTATTATCATTATTATCACGAAGACTTCATAAAATGAGGTATATTTAATGAATGTCTTCTGTTATTCCTTTATCCCTCAACAAATAGCATATTATCACTAAGTTTCCTTCAGTTTCATTATTCATCTTTTTTTTCTTAGTCCTGTTCCTCCACCTAGTCCTCCTCTCAATCAAATTATATCTTTCTCCCTTCTCTGTCCTCTCCCCTCTGCTTCTCTTCTTTCTTTAGTCTTCTGCCAATTCTCTCTCCAATTCTCTAGCTTCCGCAGGCGAGAAACTTGGCATAGATATGGCAATGCAATATTACCAAGAATCCAGAAGTTACAGATAAAGCGAGATTCTACGTGCCATTCTAAAGGCACGCATGCGTAGAGAGCAATTTACTAATTAGTAACCAGTTATGTGTATGTACACATATAAGTGTATGCCTATATGTATATGTATACACAATGTGCTACATGTTTTTCTTGGTGCAGAAGACTCATGTCTTGTATTAGAGCCAGCAATTTACCAATGAAAGGTCATGTATGCTGGTATAAGCATGAGGTCAAAACTTAAAAATAAAACACAACACTATCTGTCTCCTTAGAGGTATAGCTTTTCTCGTGTTATAAGTAATAACTTAACCATATATATATATATATATATATATATATATATATATATATATATATATATATATATATATATATATATATATATATATATTATATCATTATTCTGCTGTATATGGAATTTTTCTTTTTAAGCTATGGAAAAGGTATCTTTTCAAAATTTCATAAATTAACGAAAATAGATGATTTCCCTCGGGAGCATACATTAGTCATTATAGCTCAACCACTTCATTTCTAATAAAGTCCACCATAAAATTATTAAAAGTAACACAAACTCAATTTCGATATTCTAATTGTGATCCTCCTCTAATCTCTTATTTTCAGCTAATCACAATAACTCTCAAAAAAACCCGACTCATCTAGAGCTTCAATAAAAGTGATGAATGAATTTCATCCTGAGGCGTGACGGAAGCTCACTCGACCTTGTTATTGTCACTGATCCACGAATCAAGGGTGATTCATCATCGTCTGATATTTTCCTGCAATGTTTGCATTGTCTTCGTGGCAGGAAGAGGATATAAAGCGATCTTTGTTTGCTTGTTTGTTTTGTTAAGTTTCTATCAAAGACGCACTAAATAAGTATATGATGTAATAAAATTCTATTGAATTTTCAGGGCTCTCTAAGAACTGGGGTCTGACTTTTATCAAGGTTATTTTAGGTTAGGTTAGGTTAGGTTAGGTTAGAATTTGATCTTGGCGCCTATCAATAGCGACTAACTAAAGATTGCGGACCTCAACTTTAACCCAACTGAATAATTAGGACCTATGCATATTTCAGGCCCCAATTCTTGTGGAGCTCCGAAATTTCTGCGTTGTACAGTAAAACAGCGTCATATTGATGTTGAGTCATGAAACATATTCATTATCTTTCTACTTTGGATCTGGCTTTAGGTAAAGGAGGGATAAGAACCGTTTACCTGATAAACTGGTAATAAAATGCTACAAAAACCGAATATTATATAAAAACGTTGAACATTT
>JAXCGZ010013371.1:5000-92500 GCA_037179515.1 Halocaridina rubra | reverse complement strand
GGAAAACGTTGAAGAAAAGTAGGAGAAGGAAGTAGAGCAGAAGAAGCTGGCGAAGAAGAGAAGTAGGAGTATACGGATGGAGAGGAAGGAAGCAAATCAAAAGAGTTGGAGGATGACAAAGAATGGGAGAAGGGAATAAAAAAAAATTAGGAGGAAAATGAGAAAGACGAAAACAAATAGGAGATGGAGGATAACGAAGAAGAAGCAGAGGAGGAGACTAACGATGAAAAATAGATGCACATGACGAAGAGAAAGAAGATGGAAAGGAGGAGGAGAAGGATCACAAAGAAGTGGAGTAGAAAAATGACATGGAAGAAGGGTTCCAAGAAGAAAAAGACAATGAATTGGAAGTGGATTATGTATAAGCAGGTTGAAAAGAGGAAAGTGGAGAAAAATTGGGAGATTGGGAGGGGAATAAGAGGATGACCAAGAGGAGCCAACATTGAAGAACAAGAGACGAAAGAGGATGACGAAAAACTGGGAAAAGGGGGAAAAAGATGACGAAGAAGTGGAAAATGAGGAAGAGTCTGACGGAAAACTGGAAGAAGGAGGTAAAGATGACGAAGAAGTGGAAAGTGAGCAAGAGGATGACTAAAAACTAGAAAAGGGGGAAAAGGATGACGAAGAAGTGGAATAGGAGGAAGGAGGTGACGAAAGAATCGAGGAGGAAAATGATGACGAAAAAGTGGAAATGACGAAAGAGCGAAGAAAGAGGAATAAGACGACGAAGAAGAGGAGGAGGAGGAGGAGGAGACAGAAAATGACGAAAAGTGGAGGAAGAGAAAGATGATGGCGAAGAAGTGGGAGGGGAGGTAGATAGCACTAAAAGAGTGGAGGAGGAGAAAGACAACGAAGAAGAAATGAAAATGAAGGATGAAGATGATGAGGGAGAGGAAGAGGAGGAGGAAGATGAGGATTTGAATATGTAGAGGATAATCATATATGAGACAGAGGATGTGTAGAGGATAATATGTTACAAGGAAGAGGAGGTAGAGCTATGGTGATTATAGTGCAGAAGAAGAAGGATATCAGAAGGGAGATGATGATGATGAGGAGGAGGATGATGGTGAAAAGGAAACAAGAGAAGAGGAAGAGAGAGAGACAAGACATTAACAGCCATCAAAATATATCAAACTTTGGTCACGTCAGCATCCGGCCCATAAAAGCTGTCACAGGCATCGAGAACAAAAGCTAGGAAAGAAGAACGATAATGAGGATAATACAAGAAGAATTGGAAATAAAAAACAAAAAAAGACGCAGAAAACGGTAAACAAAGACATGTAGCAAAGAACATGAGTGTGGAATAATGGAAAGTGCTTAAATATTACGAGAACGAACAAATGTTTTAATCAAAAATTTACCAATAGTGAAAATATATACTTACAAAATTACTGATATATATATATATGTATATATATATATATATATATATATATATATATATATATATATATATATATATATATATATATATTATTTTTTTTTCTATCTTTATGAATGGACAGACAAATCAAAAGGTCATTGGCCTTCTTTGATGTCAAATGAAGATGTGAATTTGCGTTCCACCAAGTAAGTTTCGGACTATTTCTTAGTAAAACAGTAACCTATTAAAAGTAATTAAGACTTCACTGAAATATGAAAAGGAATATACATACAAACAAACACGTGTGTGTGTGTGTGTGTGTGTGCGTGCGTATGTGTGTGTGTGTGTGACGATAAAATAAATATATTATGTGTAAGTGAAATATGGTTTCTTCCTGCAAACGGCAATAAGCTTGTGGATATCCTTTAGAATATGCCGTCATGACCATGGACGTGGTTATGGCGTCTAAATTTAATATTAGGAATAATTTCATCATATCAGGAATAAACGCAGGACTTGAAGATAGGTGGATCACTGCTCAGTTTCAAATACTGCGAACTTGCATTGGAGGGTGTGTTTATCGTCATCCCAAACCCCCTTTTTTCAATGAATTCAGTCATATTCTTGGAATGCCCAAAAGAATAGGCCTGCGAGCTACATATCTCCTCCACACAGTACCTGTGAGGAGTCGATGAAGCTTTTAACATATTTGTTTGTTTGTTAGCATTTAGAAACAGCCAATAATTTACCTATTGTAATATAGACTTTAGTTCATATATCTATCGTAGCATTAGGACAAATAGTGTAAAGTGTTCAAGGTCATCATCATCATCATCATCATCATCATCATCATCATCATTATTATTATTATTATTATTATTATTATTATTATTATTATTATTATTATTATTATTATCATTATTATTATTATTATTATTATTACAGAAGTGTAGTTCTCTTTTTTCCTTATATCATTTAAGTTTGTGTTAATAACCAAAGTCAAATTGGAAATAATTAAATTCAAATTTAACTTCAGTGTTATGTAAAGTTGATGTACTCCTGAGATCAGCAGATAAAAGGCAATCTAATCTTTTAAAAGCACAAAAGACAAAGCAAACTGTGTATTAATATAATAATAATAATAATAATAATAATAATAATAATAATAATAATAATAATAATAATAATAATAATAATAATAATAATAATAATAATAACGGAATTGCAACACCAAAAATTTGCTCAATTACGTTTCGCTTACAAAATTACTTAGTCAGCAACAAGTCAATGTACTCGTAGTGACCAACCTCCCACTATCTTAACATTATTCGTGAGATCGAAACTCCTCTTCCTTTGGTACAGAATTCAACTCTTATGTAAAAATTCAAGATGCCTTTTGACCACCAAGATCTAGGCTGCAACGTCACAGCACAAGTGCCTAAGGCTTGCCTTTTTAACAATAAACAAGATCTCCAGGATTTCCTACAATTGACGTCATGAGTATAATTGCTGCATGATCTGGATAAAATTTCACATGGAAACGTTCCAGGACTACTATATATACAGCAAAGGCTTGCTCCAGCACGTGTAGTTCTCAACAAACTGGTTTGCAGAACTGAAGGCTTCCAACGCTGGGATACAGCAGTTGAAATAAGTTTATATTCTCAATCTTCAAGTTACAGTAAGACTTTTTCCTTTAGTTCATATCAATAGAAATAAGCTATGGCTTGTATTTTTTTTTTTATTGTTAATGTTCTCTTGAATTACCGATTGATATTAATCTATCCTTTTTCGGTTTCATGGAAGGCCAAAAACTTTCTTTTACATTAGGTTAAGTTATAACGTCAACCCTCTTCTTATTCATTGTTGAATATAAAGGGTTGACACAAAAAGAAAGGTTCATTTAAACAATTTATTAAAACTTACATCGTTAATGATAACTAAATATCATGAAAGTCCATAGGAAAGCTTTAAAACGTCTAGCAAAGATTGCATTAAACAACGTTCGATAATATGTCTTTGTATTAAGTGAAAATATTTGTATCACAATACAACACTCAATTTCACATAATATATAAATAAATAAATCAAGTAATTACTATATAAATAGAATTCATAAATAGCGTGAATATTACCTGAACAGCAAGTGTGTTGAGATTTCATTGTTAATTTTTATTTCTATGATTGTGACACCAGGACGGGTCCAAAAAAAAAAAAATCTACCCTCATTAGGCCTGGGCACTAAGAAAATATACAGAGAAATAGAGATGGGGAGTGTATTGTAACTTGTCAGATGTGAAGGGATAATAAGACATATGTAACGAATATCCAAGAATTTTCGGTGTTGATGTAGGCATAGAAAGAGTAGTCACCGTGGCTCAAGCAGTAGAGTCCTCGACTCTGAGGCGTCAGGTCGAGGGTTCGCGCCGAGTCACGGTCTAAAGTTACTCAGGGTAACGATTACATCTGCCAAAAACAAGTCCTTCGCAAGAAGGCAACCGTCCTAGCCCTTGGTAGAAAAGGGAGTCCGTGACGTAAAACCGGAACCAACCAAATCATGATGTAGGCATAGCAAGAGAACCGTAACTGAAGAAGGACTTAACTACAAGCTAAAGCCAATATAAAATACAAATAATAATAATAATAATAATAATAATAATAATAATAATAATAATAATAATAATAATAATAATAATAATAATAATAATAATAATAATAATAATAATAATAATAATAATAATGACGATATTGTAAAAACGATGAACCTTGAAATCTGTAATAAATGCAATTATATATAAAGACAATTGCATTTGCGATGGAATCCACTAAACTTATTTGTGTCTATTTATCGGTTAGGGTTTCCCAGTTAGGCTCTTAGTTCAAAATTATAGATTCATTGCAAATTTACTGAAAAAATTCAAACTTTAAAACGTGATTGTTTCGAGTATCAAACACTTATCATAATTATAACCCCATCATCAGCATATATTTTTTTTCTATGCTGGAACATATTCCATTCGCATAACATCCTTACAGTGGTAACGCGCTGGCTTCGCATTCACGAGGTCGAAAGATCGGTTCCCGTCCAAGACCGAGAGTTTAAGCTGTTTCCTGGCAGGTACTGCTGTGGTTGGTCACCACAGTGGGGGGTTGGGGCTTGCCTCGGCTATCGAATAACCATTATATTGTAATGGAAATAAAGGTTATATGTTCTTTGAAAAAACTTCTACTACATATAAAACTCATAATTTTTCATTCCCTCTTATAAGGGGGTGGCTGGGTCACGGCAAAAAATACCTGAACTCTTTGCCTGATGAAAATACAGAGGGGATTCCCAGCCACCCCCTCTCACTTTAAAAAAGAAAAACAATATATGAACGAGCTTACATTAATGACAGTAGAGCTTATGGTTAACTATTTATGAATAACGTATAGCTAATGTATTAACCTAAGCCAATCGAGTTTGCCACATATCCCAGCCGGGAGATTCATGTATTTTTTATCTCTACTGATCTCAATTTTTGCATGGTATAATCTCACTCAGAACTTTTTCTCCAAGACAGAGAGAAACAACATGGACCTAGCCTCCTCCTCGCGGAAGATGTCTTTTCATGGAAGTGAGTTTGGGCTGTTGTTGTTTGGAATGGTATTACTCTCAGCTGTTTCGAGGGCTGAGTCACAAGCTGATCTTCTAGGAACACTTCTTCGCACTGTTGCTGAGTAAGTGTATAAAACGCTATTTTGTGAGTCAGTATTGTTAAAAATGGATCATATAAAGATAATCTATGTCTAAAAAAAAAAGGGACCATCTTACCTTGGCAGTTTTAGGTTAGGTTAGGTAAATATATAAGCAAGAATTAACGGAGGACTGAATGATGGACGTTCGGAGGAATTATTTTATTTTATCTTTAAAATAATTGGATTCACATTGTAGTGTACATACATTTCTTTTTGGACAAAAACGCTCACCACAGCATTAACATCACATGGGGCCAATTTACGAGATACTTTGTGCATTTGATCAAACTGGAGTAACCAACGACCTCTGTGCTGTTGAGAACACAATATTCTAACAATAGGAGGTGACCAAAGCAAGACTACGATCAATCACTATGTTTCTGTTTCACTATTCACTCTGTAGACATTAATGTCAATTCTCTCATGTCACAGCCAATACTTCTTTTTCACTGTTCACCATAAAGACATTAATGTCATTTGAAGAAAGCAAAACCACTTCTCACTCTAAGGAACAATTTATAAATTACCTCAAAACTTTCACTGCAGGGGATGCAGTGCAACCTACACACATCACTCACGCCCTCTGTTGAGAACCCATGCCCTGTGCTGTACTGTTTCCAAATTACAAGCTCCTTCGTCTACATGACTTGTTAGCTATCTAGCAGTTAAACAGTGACGCTAATATCCGTACGTTGAAGTTTTTTTATGATTGTGACACCAGGACGGGCCCCCCCCCCAAAAAAAAAATACAGTGGCTCTCAGTCTGGGTACGAAGAAAACATAAAGTAAGGAAAAACAGAAATGGGGAGGGTTGTGACTTGTCAGATGTGAAGGGATATTAAAAGATGTGTAACGAATATAAACGAATATTTGGTGTTGATGTAGGCATAGGAAAAGAACCGTAACTGAAGGAAGACGCAACATCGAACTGTCCTAGAAAGTCCTACTTAAGTTCAACAGACTCTTCAGCTGTAGTATCGCAACGGATGGCTGGTACCATCAGCAACCTACTTGGCTAAAAGATTTTATATTCCATTATATTCATTCATGCCCATTCATTATTACTCATTTATTAATGTAATATTTTCTCAAATATCTTTTATATCATTGGATCATTTATTCTTTTGTATTGTAACCAGTGTGTGTGAGTGTGAGAGAATATATATATATATATATATATATATATATATATATATATATATATATATATATATATATATATATATATATATATACACACACACACACACACACACACACACACACACACACACACACACACACACACACACACACACACATATATATATATATATATATATATATATATATATATATATATATATATATATATATATATACATATATATATATATATATATATATATATATATATATATATATATATATATATATATATATATATATATATATATATAAAAATGGTTATGGGTACGTAAGAAAAAATGAAAGAAATTTTGAGGTCCTTAGCACTTAGTACCTTCAAGCGTATTACTTATCTTCAGAGTAATACACTATGAAGATAAGTAATACACTTGAAAGTACTAATTACTGAGGATCTCAAAAATTTCTTTCAATTTCCCTTACGTAGCCATAACATTCACATTTAAAATATTCACGTGTTTCTCGTGAAAGCGAATCACACACACACACACACACACACACACACACACACACACACACACACACACACACACACATGAGTGGTCAGAAAAGTGGCTAATGAAATTCACTACCTCAAAATGTAAGGTAATGAGAATGGGTACAAGTGCAAGAAGGCCCAAGCTTGACTACTCGGTGGCTGGAGTACAACTTCAAGAGACAGAAAATGAGAGAGATCTAGGAGTAAACATACTGGCAGATTTGTCTCCAGAAATACATATAAATGGCGTAGTAAGGGCAGCATATGCATTCTTATCAAATGTAAGGGTAGCCTTCAGGCACATGGACAAGGAAATGTTCAGAAATATTTATGTAACCTATGTGAGGCCAAAACTCGAATATGCAGCCCCCTTTTGGAATCCGCACTTGAAAAAGCACATAACTAAGCTTGAAAAAGTTCAAAGACATGCCACGAAACTGGTGCCAGAAATATGCAATCTCGGTTATGATGAGAGGCTGAGGGAATTAGACTTGCCATCACTCGAAGCTAGAAGAGTAAGGGGGGATATGGTGACAGTCTTTAAATTCCTTCATGGTTATGATAGAGTGGATAGGGATCGATATTTCGATATGGCTGGCTCTAGAACTAGAGGTCATAGTTTGAAGCTTCGTAAGAAAACTTGTTTGCAGGATGTAAGGAAATACTTTTTCAGTGTAAGAGTAGTTGATAATTGGAATTCGCTAAGCGAGGAGGTAGTTAATGCTATCTCAATCCATAGTTTTAAGGACAGGTACGATAAGTATCACTAAGTCTAAAAATGGAACCGATCAGGAGACGGGAAGATACGAGCTTTGGGCTCTTTCCCGTAAACAAAATTAGGTAATCACAATTAGGTAATCACACACACACACACACACACACACACACACACACACACACACACACACACACACACACACATATATATATATATATATATATATATATATATATATATATATATATATATATATATATATATATATATATATATACATAATATATGAATAATATTTAACTAATACCATGCAGTCTAAAATGGTAGAAAAAGCCCATTAAAGGAAACAACGTAAAAAATATATGAAGTACTAATTAATTTCATGACCTTATCTGCTCACCTTCGCAAAGTTCATTGTACTTTGAAAAGGTGACCAGAAAAGGTCACGAATTTAATATGCACTTCAATTATTTTTACGTTGTTTTCTTTAATGGGCCTCTTCTACCATATATATATATATATATATATATATATATATATATATATATATATATATATATATATATATATATATGAATTAATTATTACTTAAAATTATCAATATACTTAATTACTTATTAATTTATTTGATCTGTAGTAGACTTGTCCATGGTTCCAGTCGCCCGTTGCGATACTACAGCTGAAAGTCTTTTGGACTAAAATAGGGCTGTCAAGGACAGTTTGATCCTAACTCTTTCTTTAGTTACGCTTCTCTTTCTATGCCTACATCAGCACCGAATGTTCTTGGATATTCGTTACACATCTCTTGCTATTCCTTCACATCTGACAAGTCACAACTCTTCCCACCTCTGTTTCTCTTTTTATTTTCTTTGAGCCCAGGTCCAATGAGGGCAGTTTAATTTTATAGTTTTTTCGTCCGTTCTTGTGTCACACTCATAAAAAAAATTGCAGCTTTATTTCATTATTTTTTTGCCCGCCCTGGTGTCACACTCATAAAAAATGTATCTGATTTTTTTAGCCATTGATAATTTCCACTTTCTAATTCTTTCCTCTGCAGTGGCGTATATGAATCGGGTGATATGGAACTTTTGGATCATATTTGTCAATACACAAGAACTCCTTACATCCGGAGATTTCAACTCCACTACAGAGCAACCGTAAAGTGCCCAGGATGGACGCCAATCATTGGAAAAGGTAATTTCTGTAAAGATAAGTGTACACATGTGAACAAGAAAGGGTCTTATGAATGAATGAACAATGCGGAGAGTACAGGTGGAGGGGGTAAGTAAGTGATAGCATCGAGTGAATTCTCTCTTTGGTGCCATATAGGGTGCCATTATAAGGCACTGCTCCTAAGGATGGTTTCACTATATATATATATATATATATATATATATATATATATATATATATATATATATATATATATATATATATATATATATATATATATATAGATAGATAGATAGATAGATAGATAGATAGATAGATAGATAGATAGAGAGAGAGAGAGAGAGAGAGAGAGAGAGAGAGAGAGAGAGAGAGAGAGAGAGAGATTTTAATTAATATTTCTCTCCGCATTATTTGAATACTCCTTACTTCTCTCAAAGAGGTTCTGCGCTTTTATAAATATTGAAGAGGGGTATTTGAAATAACGATATATATATATATATATATATATATATATATATATATATATATATATATATACATATATATATATATATATATATATATATATATATATATATATATATATATATATATATATATATATATATATTATAAAAAACATTAATAATAATAATAATAATAATAATAATAATAATAATAATAATAATAATAATAATAATAATAATAATAATAATAATAATGATAATAATAATAATAATAATAATAATAATAATAATAATAATAATAATAATAATAATAATAATAATAATAATAATAAAAATAAAAATAATAAAAACGATAATGATAATAAGCTGTCTATATACAATGACCCCATGTCAGCTTGCGAGGGGATGGCTGAGACTAAGTATACGCATTCATCACGAAATAAGATATATTTCCATTACTCCTCTTAATAATAAAGGGTTGTCCACTTCCCTCACCCATCTTGCTAAATATATAACTTCTCAAGCGAACCTGTTCAAAATATGCATAAGATAAGTTTGAACATTAGAATTATGTAATTTATGCACTTGATATAAACATCCTTGAATTCTATGATAATGTCTGTATTCTGAAATTAATTTCAGCCATAGCTAAAATATAACCCCTAGTCCTGCATTAGATTCTCCAAGCTTGTAAAAAGTAAGAAGAAGAAGAAGAAGAAGAAGAAGAAGAAGAAGAAGAAGAAGAAGAAGAAGAAGAAGAAGAAGAAGAAGAGTTCCATCTCCCATAATCACATGTCTTAACTCGTAAATTTTTCTTTTCAGCCGAGGGTCGCCGGAATCCTGCCCATGCTGAGAGGGACGCCACAAAAGACTTCGTCAGGCAGGCACTTGAAGCGGGACTAGTTACAAGGGAGGAAGCAAAAAACTGGCTCTAAAGAGAATTAAAAGCAAGTAATATAAACGAGGGTGAGAGTCCGATAACTTAATCCACAAAAACTCTCGCCATCGCTGTTTGCAGATAGGAAGGAGATGTACATGATACCCCACAGATGCTAGTCCATGCCAGGTCAAAGGGCTGCAAGTCTACATTTACTTAATATATTACGATAATAATTAAACCAATTCATAAGTAATACGATGTGCAGTCGAAGAGAGACTGTATGCACAAAGAATAGTGTTTCAACTCAGTACCGCTTTGGAATGAGTGAGGTGCACGTGTAACTAGGACTCGTGATATACAAATTATATTTTAATACCTGACGATGGGTCCTCCCAACATTTTCCCAGAGTTCAACTCTACAACGTGATCCATACTGCATCTATTCGTCGTAGAGACAACAAGGATTAAAGAATGGGCAGTGATGTTCTTGCGTTGTCATCCCTGTAATGACATGGACTAGCGTATACTCAGCGAGTATAAGCTTAGACAATTTTGTTTGTGTGGGGCTAATGATGGAACAGATATCAATAAGATCTAGAGCTTCAATAAAAGTAAATAGGGCATTAAAAATCTGTGAATAAGCGTGTGTAATTAAAATTAAATTTGGATTGCTTAATAAAGTATTTCAGTTACAGCGCATATAACTAATCATAATGTGATATATTAAACTCACAAAGTAAAACTCTAGATATTTATTTTAGATTACTGATTTCTGTGATAATTAACACCAAAAAATATCGCTATTTAATTTAGTTATGTCATTTGTATGATTAAGTAAAAGTGCCTTTTCATATGTGACTATGTAGTCTATATTACTGGATGATATATATATATATATATATATATATATATATATATATATATATATATATATATATATATATATATCTTTGCAAATAACTACAACCATAAGAATACATATAATTTTCTATATTTATATATCCATCTATTTTATAAGTATTGGCACAATAATGCATGGCAAATAACAGGATCACATGGAGAGATATCTATTGGTTCATGTAAGACTCCTTGCCGAACAGCTTCATGGTTTTTGAGTATAATTTTCATGACAAACCGGTTTCAAAAAGAATAACTTGCGAATACGGACAGCAAAATTAAGAGCTGCCAATAAAACTTTATTCAGAAATTCTCTGAAAAAGACTTGCTGTTGAATTAGAAACTAAAGAAATGGGGTTCTTTATTTTATAAACCAATGATGATTGGTAATATGGTTGGCATTAATCTCCCTGAATTCTAGTATGACGACCTGGTGATGTAATCTTAGTTTTCATTGCAACAAAATTCGATGAACAAGTAAATTCTCTCTCTCTCTCTCTCTCTCTCTCTCTCTCTCTCTCTCTCTCTCTCTCTCTCTCTCTCTCTCTCTCTCTCTCTCTCTTAACAGCATTTTCTGACTTGTACATTTCCTATACTCCAGTTTTTCTAACTTTTTGGCGTCAGCATTTTACTACAAAATCTGCTCCAAACAACTGTGCTCCGAATTGCTTCTTTCCCATCTTCTCTCACCATCTCTGTCCTCCTTCCATCATAATTCACTCCTCTCTTGTCTCAAGTCTAAATTAGCTGTCTTTTATTCTTATGTGTTTTCTTATGAGTATATACCAACTTTGCCTTGCCTTTTATATGGAATAAGTCTTTGTTTTCATAACTTTCATACGTCAGCTACATCATTTCTGACGCAACAAATAGCTTAAGAGTAAACTAAAAATGTTTAAGGATCAATATGAAATACTTCAAAATAAACTTAAACATTAAAACCTCGTGTTTTAGTTGGGAAAAATATGAACACGTTTTGACTGGACCAAAGTGGTACGAGGTGTTCAAACAGAGAAAATGAGTGGGATGACAAAATAGTCACAGAATGATAGAACATAATTAACGATGTTGACTTAGACAAAAATGGGTTTACAGTGATATCTATGGGTAATAATACCACAATTATCCAGCCACTGGAGAGGCACACAAGCTCATCTTGGTGCCAGTCCCAAGCCCGGATACCTTGATAAGGTTGGTGTCAGGAAGGGCATCTAGCCAACAGCAAAAATTAATCTCAAAAGGCAATTCAAAAATACCCACTGCATATAAACAAGGGTAAAGCTTCCAAGAAAGAAGAAAAAGATTAGCATAACCAGGAAATTTATCAATATAACTTCATTATGTAGTATTAGCATTATATGTGAGAATTTAAATATACCTCATCCAGCTATGATACTAAATGTTTGTTTACATTCTTGAATGGAAACAAAAATTTTCATAAGGATGAATATTATTCATTATTATCCCATATACAATTTTGTATTTACTTGTATTTCATTTAATTCCATATATTGATTAACTTTATATGCAAACCTATTAGTTATTATAAATATTATACATTATTATATGAAAATGTGGAGGCATATAAAATTTATAGACTGAGGAGGAGGTTAGCAAAGTACACGGTGGGAAAGATAATGAGAAAAGTGTATGTGAGGTGGGGTAAATGCATGTCTAAAAATTTTGAAATTATTAAAGATATGTTCTGGAGAGAAGTGAAAAGTGTGGAAAGGTAAGTCTAGTGGGAAGGAAAGGATGAAAGCAGCAGATGGACAATTGCGAGTGGACGAGATAAAGGTGAGAGCGAGACAGACTGAGTACTGTATTCCAAGGAAATGCTAAAGTGGAAGATGATAGAGAAGCAATAATTGTGATTGCGGGAGATACAAGGGGAATGATGAGGTACAATGGCATTGCAAATAATGAAAACAAATAATGGACCAGAGTTAGATGGGTGTCTTCTAGAATGCTTGTCAAATAGTGCAGAGAATACACTGTAATGAATGGCGAGGTTGTTGTATGCAACCATCAGGAAAGGGATGGTTCCAATTGATTGGAGGAGTGAATGTGTAGTTCCACTTTCTAATGGGAAAGGACATTATTAATACGATTTTGGAAGGTTTAGAGGATTTAGATTGTTGAGTGTAGTTGGTAAGGTATATAGAAGCGTGTGGATTAATAGACTTAGGAAAGGAATTGAGAGAATGATCGGGAAAATACAGTGTCGGTTAAGAAGAGGGAAAGGGTGTGTTGAACAAGTGTTTTAGGTAAGACAGGTTCGTAGAGAAAGGTAATGACACTTTTTGGGTTTTTCATTGCCTTGGAAAACCATATGACAGGGTTAATAGAGAGGAATTGTGGAGTGTATTGCGAATGTATGGAATAAGAAGTTTGCTGAATGCGGCTGAGAGTTGTTACACACACACACACACACACACACACACACACACACACACACACACACACACACACACAAGGAATGTTCAGAAATATTTATGTAATCTATGTGAGGCTAAAGCTTTAAAATGCAACCCACTTTTGGAATCCGCACTTGAAAAAGTACGTAGTTAATCTGGAAAACGTTCAAAGACATGTCACGAAACTGGTGCCAGAAATACGCGATCTCAGTTATGGTAAGAGGCTGAGGGAATTAGACTTACCATCACTCGAAGCTAAAAGAATGAGGGGGGATATGGTAGCAGTTTTAAATTCCTTCATGGTCATGACAGAATGGATAGGGATCGATATTTTGCTATGGCTGGCACTAGAACTAGAGGTCATAGTTTGAAGCTTCATAAGAATACTTCTTTGCAGGATGGAAGGAAGTACTTTTATAGTGCAAGAGTAGTTGATAGTTGGGACTGGCTAAGCGAGGAGGTAGTTAATGCTAGCTCAATCCTTAGTTTTAACGATAAGGATGATAAGTATCACTAAGTATAAAATGGAACCGACCAGGAGACGGGAAGTTACGAGCTTGGGGCTCTTTCCCTTAAGTACAATCAGGAAATTACACACACACACACACACACACACAGAAACACACATGCCACGAAACTGGTGCCAGAAATACGCAATCTCGGTTATGATGAGAGGCTGAGGGAATTAGACTTGCCATCACTCGAAGCTAGAAGAGTAAGGGGGGATATGGTGACAGTCTTTAAATTCCTTCATGGTTATGATAGAGTGGATAGGGATCGATATTTCGATATGGCTGGCTCTAGAACTAGAGGTCATAGTTTGAAGCTTCGGAAGAAAACTTGTTTGCAGGATGTAAGGAAATACTTTTTCAGTGTAAGAGTAGTTGATAATTGGAATTGGCTAAGCGAGGAGGTAGTTAATGCTACCTCAATCCATAGTTTTAAGGACAGGTATGATAAGTATCACTAAGTCTAAAAATGGAACCGATCAGGAGACGGGAAGATACGAGCTTTGGGCTCTTTCCCGTAAACACAATTAGGTAATCACAATTAGGTAATCACACACAGTAAGGGGGGATATGGTGACAGTCTTTAAATTCCTTCATGGTTATGATAGAGTGGATAGGGATCGATATTTCGATATGGCTGGCTCTAGAACTAGAGGTCATAGTTTGAAGCTTCGTAAGAAAACTTGTTTGCAGGATGTAAGGAAATACTTTTTCAGTGTAAGAGTAGTTGATAATTGGAATTGGCTAAGCGAGGAGGTAGTTAATGCTATCTCAATCCATAGTTTTAAGGACAGGTACGATAAGTATCACTAAGTCTAAAATGGAACCGATCAGGAGACGGGAAGATACGAGCTTTGGGCTCTTTCCCGTAAACACAATTAGGTAATCACACACACACACACACACACACACACACACACATATATATATATATATATATATATATATATATATATATATATATATATATATATATATATATATATATATATATGCAATATTTGTGTATACAAATGTTATTATTAGAATTTCTAATATACTATTTCTATCGCTCATGATCACATTACACATAAAGATTGGACTGAAAATAACAAGTTTTTGCAGATATGTATGTATGTATGCATGCATGCATGCATGAATACATGCACGTATGCATACATACATGCATGCATGTATGTATGTATGTATACATACATACATGCATGTGTATGTATGTACATACTTGGAAAAAATAAGGACTTATTTGTATCACATAACCTTATATCGGTACTGGTGTACATAAACTTTAGTGCAAACGTCACATAAGTACATTCTCTCTCTCTCTCTCTCTCTCTCTCTCTCTCTCTCTCTCTCTCTCTCTCTCTCTCTCTCTCTCTCTCTCTCTCTCTCAATATCTAAGCAGTTACAGCTCGTTATATATATTGCTCCAGGAGAAGGATATGCCAGTCATAGACTGACAATTGTCACGAAATGTTGACAGTGCCTGGAGTAGGCGGTGCAGCCACTACCTTTTTGGGGGCCACAGCCGTGGCTCTTCTCTTTTTCGCGGGGGGTAAAGCCGAGAGAGAAGAAGAAACACCGCAAGATCAGCTTCATCATAACCAACATGATCATAATCAACATAATCATCCAGATTTCCAGCGCATTCTAAAGGCCCTTCAAGATTCTGACAAAAGAATCAGCGATCAGTTACACGGTAAGATGAAGCGATGTAAAATATTCAAACGAGATACCGAATACTGATGTAGGCAGGAAATGTGGACCCAATTGTAATAAAAGTATTGAGGCAGAAAGAGCTTCAAAAAACGTTTCTTCCCTTACTTATTGCTTGTGTCTCTTGTTTGCCAGCAAGGAAAAAACAACAGAGGGATTGTTTCAGTTTAATCGTCTCCGACACCAGAATTTCGGTCTAGAAGTCTTGGTCCCCCTTTACCAAACACCCATATAGTTCGCCTCCTGGTTCCGGTTTTACGTCACGTACTCCCTTATCAACCAAGGGCTAGGACGGTTGCCTTCTTGCGAAGGACTTGTTTTGGCAGATGTAATCCTTACGCTGAGTGCATGCCTTTGCTAACCTCAGACCGTGACGGGGCGCGAACCCTCGACCTGACGCCTCAGAGTCGGAGACGCTACCGACTGAGCCACGGCGACTACACCCATATAGTTCGCCTCCTACGACACGCAAAGAGGAAGAAAGAGTTCTTTCTTTCAAATCACCACTTATGCTCAATATTCAAAATAAGGAAATAAACTATTTCTTTTGCCATCATTCGAACATGTAATATGTCTGCGTATTGCGATAGGAAAAACTGAGATAAAATCTCCATTGTTCATCAAAATGTAAGGAGCACGTTATCACGCTAAAGAAATGGGTATCTGCAACAATATTAAGTAAAATCGGGTCATCTGTAGAAAACGCACCTAAAGCCTACCAACTTGAGAAGCAATGTATAAGAGTAAATGGGGTTTTAGGGGAGTAACCCAGCCATAATCTTAGTGTGACTAATTTTTTTCTGTTATGTTACTTCATGGTTAGTTTGGTTACCTAACCGTAGAAAGTGCACCTGAGATACGTTTCCTCCATTTGATGAAAAAAAAAAATTCTAAACATATAACTTCAATTTACATTATTTCCCTCAAGTTTACAAGTGATAGTATGGCGTATACAAGAGAAAATTATTGCTCTAAATAAGCTATAGTTTATTCAAACTAACCTGATACCGCAGCCACGCCCCTTCTCCTCAAATAATACAAAATATTATAATCGTTTCGTTGCTTATGTCCTCAGACGCAATGACCCTCATGGACTGTATGTACCATCCTTAATCAATAAATAAACACATTAATAGAAATACACTTATATTTATTTATACGTTGACAAATATTTAATACCTCTCTCTCTTTCTGGGTAATTTTTAGATGGTACTTAAAGCTCAGATACTTGAAAATCCCTAAAAGAGACAACAACAGTATCTTTAACATCATCAACAACAGTAACAACAACCATCATAATCCTCATTACATAATGAAGTTACTGACAACCGAAAACATAATATTATATAGTCTGACATGCAAACAGCATATCATTTCATTACAAGTGTAGTTTTTTCATAGAGAGCCAATTTAACCCACACCCAACTCAGCCAATTATGCTAATGCCCTCCTTTAAGGGCTCAAGCAGGAACCTAGGCTAACATGGTATATTCAGCATGTACAAAGTGCTTTGAATATTAGAATTATTCTTCCTTAAAACCAATTATCTTAAGTACTACTGCTACTACTACCACTACTACTACTACTAGTAATATTACTACTATTACTACTTATAATAATAATAATAATAATAATAATAATAATAATAATAATAATAATAATAATAATAATAATAATAGTAATAATAATAATAATAATAATAATAATAATAATAATAATAATAATAATAATAATAATAATAATAATAATAAAGTTTATGGATGACCTTATGCAAAATAGTAATGAGAATAATTTTTATTTCCTTAAACTAGGTATCATTTCATGTACACAAATGGCAACAATCACAATAAAAGAGCTGAAGAAGCAAGGATAAATTCTATTATGCCCCATATTTATCATCTCTCGGTAGTTTTACGGCAGGAAAAAAGAGATCAAGGAGAGAGAGCTTCCCAAAATGTCGTTCCCTTAAGCTTCTAAGTTGCCTACTACAGTTTGCATGCACTAATCTTGCTTTACAACTTCTAAGGAAAAACGACGAAAATAATAATAATAATAATAACAATAATAATAATAATAATAATAATAATAATAATAATAATAATAATAATAATAATAATAGTCATTGTGATCGTTTTTACGTCAAGCACTCCCTTTTCTATTAAGGGCTATGATGGCCTTACGAAAGACTTTGGTTTTGGCAAGTGCGATTCTTACCTAAGTGAATACCCTTTCTAACCTCAGAGTATGGCAGGCCTCGAACCCATGACCTGATGAATCAAAGTTACGATAATTACCACTCGGCCACGGCGGCCATAATTTATAATAGTCAACAATGGAAAGATTATCATTAAAATGTTACTTAACTTTCAGCAATTATTAAAAACAACATTTGTAATTTGCAGAGTGGAAAAATAAGACAGAACACATGGTCACAACTTTACTGGAGAGAGAGGATGGTAAGTAACGACTTTGCCATTTTTGAAAGTTACGATTATTAAGATATATCACTGAAAATTCATGATAATTCAATATGTACAGTTTAAAAAGGTATATGGAGAGAGAGAGAGAGAGAGAGAGAGAGAGAGAGAGAGAGAGAGAGAAGAGAGAGAGAGGAGAGAGAGAGAGAGAGAGAGAGAGAGAGAGAGAGAGAGAGAGCAACATTCTATGGCAAGAAAAGGAATAATTTTACTGTAATCTAATAAAACTCTGGAAATTTACAGTAGACAAAAAAAGTTTTGCAACTGTATATATAATTTTATAAATAAAAAAATCTACCATCACTGCTGTTTCTAAAAATCTAGTCCATCTCATATAAGGTAACTAGCTTTTTTTAAGATAATGACTGTACATAAAAACTTAAAAACGAAATTGGCCCTAAAATGATCAATTCCTTAACAAATTTAGATACAAAAAAAATCTCATAGCAACAAAACTCTGTACAGAAAAGCAAGTTTTACTTTTCCTTTATTTGGAGGAAATCTAAGCTTGTGAAACTGAAGCAGTGATCCCACATACTTTAGTGCTCTGACATACATTTTGTCCTTCCTCCTATCGCTACACATGTCTTTAGCTTAGGGATATTTGAAAATTATATCTAGAAAAAACTTGAAGTTATTATGTTAATTTAATAGAACCAAGCTACTGAGTTGCTTTCACTGAGCTGATCTGAAGTTACTGAGATGGACTTAACTACAGTGTTAACTGTGAAATCTATTTTCTATGACTGATTTTCACATAAAGGGAGGAGTGGCAGTACATATCTTAGTTAATTAACCCTGGAATTAGAGAGGTGGAGGACTTGGACCAACATTTTGATCTAGCATGTTATATGAACATAATATCTATAGCTATCATAGGCGCTTAGAACAGTTTATCACATCAGTGACAAAGTACACCGTGACTAGATGGTGCAATCATTGAATATGTGCAATAAGTGGAGCTAACATAAAACGTAGAGGTACCCCTTCACTTTCATACAAATTGCCTCTAGCCTAAGAATAGTCGTAGTAACACCCTTTGGTAATTGATTCAGGTGTATCTTCAGTGTTTGTAATTGCTGGAACACACGCACCCTCTGTGACCCTGTTAACAATTAGTAGCTTAGCTGAATACAAAGAAATACTTAACTACACACAAATGGTTAACTCCTCATTAAATTAAATTTTTAACATTGTTCAATTTCAGTAAACTCTTCGACTAAATATATGAATAATTAAGAACAAAAATTATTAATACTATAAAATCCTTAATATCAACATCACAAATATTTTCTTTCCAGAATGGAAACAGAGAGCAGAGATATTAGTCAGCGAGATTTCAGCAAAAGAAGAAGGTAAAATTCTAAAGTCATAAATAACAGTAACAAGTCAAATACTTTTTTCTTTCAATAATACGCACTGTGCTCTTACCAAACATAAACAGCATCTTTTCTGGGTAGCCATATTTGCGTTTCTTATGCTTACTGAACTATATAGAAATCATATTGTAGCATCCTTTATTGCTTAAAAAAAATCAAAATCAAAATTCTTAACACGTGCACTCATACCAAGAACTCAAAACAGCAATTAATGCTTTGTTACAATATATATATATATATATATATATATATATATATATATATATATATATATATATATATATATATACAGTAAATATATATATATATATATATATATATATATATATATATATATATATATATATATATATATATATACAGTAAATATATATATATATATATATATATATATATATATATATATATATATATATATACAGTAAATATATATATATATATATATATATATATATATATATATATATATATATATATATATATATATATATATATATATATATATATATATATATATATATATATATATATATATATATATATATATATATACAGTAAATATATATATATATATATATATATATATATATATATATATATATATATATATATATATATATATATATATATATATATATATATACAGTATATATATATATATATATATATATATATATACTCATATATATATATATATATATATATATATATATATATATATATATATATATATTTTTTTTTTTTTTTTTTTTTTTTTTTTTTAGTAAGCATTTTACTCATGGTACTTGTAATATTTGGGCTTTATTGTCATTAATTACAAGTCTAATAGTATTCTGTCCAGTGGTCTCATTATTTATAACATCAATAGTTTCACATTTTACACTAATTTCAGAATTTGCTTTTCTGGGCCTTCCATTCTGCATTAACCAATTAATTGGTTTCACTGCTGAGGACGGCCAGGCCTCAAGAATATATTCACGATGGCTTAAAATATTCTTAGGTACATAAATAACAATTATTACATTAATACTGGCACCACTGTCGACTTGAAAATTCACTATTGTTCCATTAATTTTCAATTCAACAGTAACTTAACATGCAGGGGATTGTTATTTACTTAGAGAACTTTAATCATCAGAATTATGTGTTTCATATTCCATTTCTTCTACTCAATTAAGCTGATGGGACACTTCATAGCAAAATTATTTAAATTACTACATTTTGCACACACTTTCCCAAATGCAAGGTAATTATTCTTCGACCACACATGCCTTGGATTACAAAATTTACACTTTCTTAAACTTTCAACTTCACTATTTGGGTCACAAACAACTGGGTCCTTTAACTCTGGCGAATATTTTAGCTTACACTCTGCTTTATAGCCCTATAACTCAACTTTGGTACTGTATCATTGTTGTTCACTTTATAGATGTACATCTGCTCTTGTGAAGCTTGAAAAGTTGCACAATGTCAATAGTTTTCTTCAGATCTAAATATTCAGCATAAATTTTTCCTCCTCAAATCATTACTTAAAGAAAAAAAAAAACTTTGAGAACCTCAGTTCTTTTCGTTCTCATGATCACACTCTTGTATTAGTAATTTAAGGCTAATAATGTAGGATTTCAGAGACCCACTTGTATTTGGAATGCATTTTCTTAATATATACCATGCAGGTAATTCATTTTTTTTTCTTGGAGAAAAGTACATATGAAGAGCAGCTAGAACAGAGGATAATACTTATCTGTCACATCTGAATCACTGGGAGGAGGAAAATCAAAAGAATTGTATGCATCCACAAGCTCATCTCCGCCAGTTGTCAACAGTAATCCGACCTTCATCTAAGTTGTTTACTTTTAAATACATCTCGATTTTATGTAAAAATGGATTCCAGACACGAGCACTGTCACCACTAAGAGTCAGCCTACCGGGGGGGGGGGTAGGATCTCAACGGAGGTACATCAGTCGCCATTTTTTCGACCTATTGCTAGCCTGGACTTTGGAAAAGGAGATGCGAAAAAGCTCATTGCTCACACACACACACGCGATGACACAAAGAATTGTCTATTCACGTCTGTCCCTTTTCATTTCTTATTTCATCATTCGCAATATTATGGTGATCCCAAATTGCTTCTGAATACAAGATGGTCTCTGAGGAGAGAGACACATTTACCTCTAGTTATGTTTATTATGCACTGAATTCTTACATAACATAAACAGTGTCATATCTGGCCGGCCATATTTGCTCTATTTCTTCTTCTTACTTAACGATATAGAAATCATTCTGTAACACCTTTAAACAGAATGGTTATTATTATTTATTATTATTATTATTTTAATTACTATTATTATTACAGACTGGAGGAATAGGACTGAAGAATACATAAATTCATTACTTGATAAAGATACAGGTAAGAAGAAAATGCTCCTTCACGTAATCTCATTCCTAATTGCATTGTTATTAGCGGTGCTCCTACATTTTATAAATATCTCTATGAGTGGCTAACTGACAAGAAGATAGGGCTCTTCAACAATTCTAGAGCAAAATCGAGTCACATCTAGAGCTTAGTTTTCTATAATGGGTTTCACTTTTCTACCACGGATTTAACTGGATAGAAGATAACCTCTTGATTGAAACTAGGCAAGGATTGTTCATTATGGGATAGGCATATGTATTCAGAACCATAAGGCATAAGATGTATAATGTATCACGAATCACTGCGTATATATAAAAGCAAAATTCTCTAGGATTTGGAATTTATTCCATCGGAAGCTTTAATAATCCCTTAGAATTTAATTATTTCAATACGAGGAGACAGTTTTGCTATTAATAGGAAAAACATCATTCTTTTGTTAATTGGATCCAATAAAACTATCATTACATGCATTTTATTAAAAAAATGTGAATAGTGATGCCCCCTTTAAAATCACTTGATGAAAGCATCAGTCAAGCATTTAAATACAAATATTTCTCTATCCAATTTCAAATTATTGCAGATTTAATTAAGTTGAAATTAAACCAATGGGTACAGCCAGTGCTTATATTAATAATGTAATTTGTTTTTATTTTTGAAAGGGTTGAAAAATGGCACAAAGGACCTAGACAGTATATATCAGCCTAAGACTGAAGGTAAATTCCTTCCAGCTTTTTATCTTGCTTAGTGATACAATGGCATAAGATCACATCACATGGCTAATTACAATTCTTTATCATGCAGTAACAGTGAACTAGTCAAATATCACACTATAGTGTATCGCAAAAAAAGTCTTTTCATTTATTTAACATTAACATTGTAAATCCGGATTCATTGATGGTACAGCATATTTAAAAGTAATAAGGTGAAAATAGATGCCCCAGTAAGCCTGTAAAGAGGTAATCTAATACCTAATATAATAAATAAATTACAGGATGCAGCAACAATGCTACAGAGTCCCTCGTGAGTACGATCTTGGACAAGGAGTCAGGTAAATATAAATGCCTTACTATGTTACTGTACGTTTCCAATGTGGTTTCATAATGATCTGTATATTATCCTCATACTTCAATGATTCTAGAGGTTTTTCTTTAAAACATAGTTGAACACTGACCAAGTTTAATTAGGTTTTTAAAAGTTGCCTAGCTGGTTCAACAAAATTCTTGAATTAGTGTTTAAAGGTGTTTCAAAAATATATCTCAGAGTCTGAATGAGGGATTTTCAGAGAATATAACAGTAGCCGTCTTCCATCTAGGCAATCATCTGAGCTCACACTACTAGAACTTTTCTTTTCTAAATATTAACAGAATGGGTCACAAGAAGTGAGACTTTAATTCATGACACAGACAACTTGAAGAAACTTGTCAGAGGATTGTTATTCAGAGAGGCAGGTAAGAGATTATTATATATCATAATAGTATTTGAGTTCACAGCTAGGTAGACTTTGCATGCTAACAAGGTTTGGCACATGAAGGTACTGATCTAGATGTGAATTTACTTTCGAAGAGATTCTATACTACAGTAGTAAATTACCTTAAAAATGGTTAAGTAATAATAGTAAATGCTACATTGCTGCAAATTGCAGCAATGCAATTATTATTGCATTTATTATTGTTAAAAGCATTCAGCAAATAAAAAAGAAACCTTTTAAAGATGCTGTTACAGATTAAATCTAATACGTCATAAAACCTCCTAATTTCAAAGTTTACCTTATTTTTTCAGAGGCCAAGAAAAAAATTATTGCACTTACCACCATGGTTAGAAACTTGCTAACTTTCTCAGGAGGTGAGAAGTGTAAATTTTGATTATGAAATATATATTTCTCTAAGATTATTACTATAAATAATATATAATTGAATTATAGTGACATGCTCTTCCCTTTATTGCATTCCATTTAAAAGGTACTCTACTGATGACTATTTAATTTGACCTTTTGCTAATGTTCAAAACTATGGTTTTTTGCAAAAAAAAATTCAGTATTACTAATAAAAGATCGCTTTTCCTTGCTCAGTTGCTCGATGTGAATCGCCCTTCAAAGTAGTTCCATATGTGGGCTGTATTTTCCTAGACAGAGTAGGATCAACCTGGGAAGAAGGCCGCACGAGATGTCAAGAAATGGGTGCAGATATATTCATAGGGGCTACTTCAAAGCAGTTTCTCCACCTTTCTAGATATTATAAGAATAACGACCCAGGAAGTATGTCCTCTATGAATTCAAAATACGGCTGTATAAATTGATATATGTGCTACTTGTATGCTAAGGAATTCAATGCATAATAATTGAGCTTCATCCTCATTTATTTATATATTTATTAACAGTTTTCCAAGTTAATGTCATGAATTTGATGTTTCACTACTAACCACAATCACCTAACATCCAGACAAGTCATATGCCATTAAAGGTAATTCTACTTGCACCAATTTCTTTTCTTTCAGATACTGATATCTGGGTGGGTGTAAAAGGAGGGGTTTGGCTGAATGGAAGAGAACCAGAAAAAGAAGAATGGATTCCAGGAGATCCTGATGATGGCGAAGCTGGCTGTGGTCATTTAGAAGCCTGGAGCCAATGGAACAACACTCCAAGACGTTTCTTGCTGAGTGACCACATGTGCCACGGCAAAGCATGGACAGTGTGTCATAAGAGACCATAAAGGGTAAAAACATTTAATAAAGAACTCTCTCTTAAGGCACCTGCAAGAGTACTTTATTATAGTGACTCTGAATCCATCTCGTACACAACTAAAAGTATCCAGACTTAGTGACAGGCAAATGATAATATAGCACACCATTATCAAGAATTATTAAATAATGAGCAGAAATTTATGGACACTAGAGTATTACATTAACCTCTGGCTAAGCTCACTTCCATAAATAACTTATATTTCCAAAACAAAATTCATAATTGATACTCTTTTGACACTAAAATCATTAGCAACAAAGTATATTGTATTCCAATATATGTAATCTACAGTAAGTTATTACTAGAGTAGTGAAATGATTATAGGAAACTGGTACTACCTTATATTTTTAGATATAAGTAATTTTAATGAAGAAAATATAAATAAACGCATATATATTAATACAAATAAAGATTGCCATCATACTTCATGGTGATTAAGTTTCTGAAACCTTTACAAAGCATTAAACCTGAAAATAGTCCTGGCCTATGAATAAAACTGTTACTATATAATGCCTTGCAATCACAAAGATATGCATAACACTAATATGTTAACATTAACAACTTGAAATAATTTAAAGATATATGAGTCATTGTACTCTCTGCATGCTAATGAGGTGTTCAGAGCAACATAGACTTTGCTTACGGCTTGAAACTTAGATGTTCTCTAAGCCATGAGTGGGACTGGGATGGGCTAAAAGCAAAATGAGATCATCCCAAAAGTAGGAAGGACAACTGCAAATGTGTCCATATTTTGTAATAAATGTGAATTAAAGTTTGTTTACAATTAATACACACTTAAATCCCTGGAACATTAACAGTAGACCCTGCCATATAGAATAATATCAACGGATAATCTAACTTGAGATTAAATTTAAATAAGTAAACAACAATATGAAGTAAAACTCGGCAATTAATTTCTAATATTATTACCTAACTGTATTTTATATTTACATACAGCAGATACAATCATATTTTTTCTATAGGAATCACAAATCTATAGATTTATCAGTCCTTGTTTGTCCAATGGTATTTGGTTTGCTGCCTTGCTTCTGTGGCTTTAAAGTCATCAATTGCCAGTGATTTACTTTCGTGTATTGTCATGGGGTGAACTAGAAATTCAAATCAAAATGACAATAAAGTGAAAAAAAAGTGTTAGTTTTCGACAGTGAAACATTTTGGTAAGTATCAATGTCAAGCGCAATTGTTGCCTATGAACTTCTTCCATTCTTACACTAATTAGCAAACAACCAACAATAAGCTGAGAGCTATAATAACTTCAAAAGCGTGAATTATTAGTACTATACTGTATACATGCTAAAATAAATATTACTGTTGTTATATGATAGTTAAATTATTATGTTAAATAAACATCGTGTTGCTAAGAATTTTACAAGATTCAATAGGTCCATATTTTTTTCCAAATGTTCCTTGTAAGGAATAATTGCCAGAATCCTAAATACTTCTCTAGGAAATTGAAAATATAAATGTAAATTATACATATATTTTTTTAATTTAAAAGAAGACTGACCACTCCCTGGAAATGACAACATTGAATACTGTTCAGCATATCTTTGGGTCCATATGCAATAAATACACTATGGAGCTTTGGGTATTCAAGACGATAATAAAACTGCGAAAACTATTCAGAGGGGAATTACAAAATTAATAATTATCAGAAGGGGTACAACACTTCTTATGAAAGCAATAGAGCTAATACCAGAAAAAGATGGTAAAAGTATTGAAAATACAAAAAGAGAACTCTAGAGTTATTACCAAAGTGATATGCAGAGGCAATATAACTAGACTTTTTGTCTTTGAAAGAGAGGAATATTACACGTAACCAGCTTGAGCAACAAAGTATGATAGAAAATTACTTACTTCAACATTTTAAAAACCTGCAATATAATTATAACGCGCACAAAAGAGATACATTATTCAAGAATCATAGTTTAAAAAAGTTGCTTTGAGAGTATATTTCTGAAACTTCAAGTAAACCAATTAGAGTAACTGGATTTTCACATATTAGGACAGCCTCTAAGCAATTCAACTTATTTGAAGTTGATAATTTTATAAAAAATAATTTAACTTCCTCTATGACTCCCACAAAGAAGTACTAAATTTTGCTGCTATATATCCTGACCTTCAATGGAAAAAATAAAGATTTATTCTGAAATATTTCTTAACCTGCATACTGGCATGCACCGAAACTGATATTGGAGTGTGTCAAAAACTTTAAGAGGGAAAGGTAAAGAACAATAATATAAACTGAAAGTTTATTTCCATAATAAGGCAATATTAAACAATGTTATCTCCAAGTAAAATAACATAACATTTCTCCAATGTAACAATGTTTGTACATTTTCTGGTGAAGTCCTTCAAGTCGTTGGTATCTGTTTCATGAGTCGCTATTAATTCTCATTGAGGGTGAAGAGTGACAGATTGGAAATAGGGAAAAAAGGCTGGATGCCCTTCCAAACGAGTTGCTTATTCCAAATGATCCTCTATTCCGAATATATTTCAGAAAATCTTTTAAACATTGGTGGAATATCAACCATAATAATCCATAAATATCCCATGCTTGCTTATAAGGAAATGAGGACACCTTTTCAATATTGGTAATATCTAATAGTTACAGTTACTCATATAATTTCTCAAGAGCTCGGTTTTTCTCTAATAAACCTCTACAATAATTAGTGGAATGGGTTGCTTAACCAAAACAGTAGAGATAAAATTCCCATGCTGGCTTACCAGGATACTATAAATGTTCTTAAAAATACAAAAAACCTAATGCTTGCATTTTCTTATCTTGCATAAAAATTCTTACATTTTGTAATATTACTCAAATTGCACCATTACATAAACCTGCACAAGTGGGGTATTTTATTCACTTATGGCAAATACTGGAATGACAGTACTTGAGCACATAAAACTATACGCGAGTATACTTGGCAACTGTCCCTCATCAGGGGGAAAAGGATTGCATTACTCTTATTATCTATACGTCTAAAGAGCTTATTAAATACTCTAAAGGAAAGAAAGGCTAAAATTCTTTTATTCCTTAAAATTTTTTGTTGCCACAGAACAACTGATGATGGGGTGAGGATGGGTAGGGTATGATGAAGCCTGACTGCCTCCTCTTTTTTTTTTTTTTTTTTTTTTTTCAATCGGACGTGACCACTCTACTGACTTCAGCAGGACATATATATTGAAAAAAACACACAAAATCTGCAATAACATACGCAAGTATGATAAGTGAATAATCTGCATTCAGAGTTAATGTCATCAACAAGCTTGATGCACTCCCACTAATATACTAAAGTTTATAAAAACACAGAGTACGAAAGGTACTATAAATAAGCACATAAATACTGCATTGCTATAGAGGACTAAAATACTGTACTGTAAGAGAAAATACATAGCGACTGCATCATCATCTTTTTGTTACACTGAAAATTGATTCATTAAAAATCTCAAAAGCACTTTTAAACGAGCCATTACAAATATTTGTTTTATTAGGCCTCAACAGAAGACAGCACGAAAGAATAACAGTTTCTATATATCATAAACATAGCTATTTTAATCATGCTTTGGCAAATATGCATTATTACTGGACATAGAATTCTTATCACCTCCATAGGTGTTTCTTATATCACAAGGTTAAATATAAATCACAACTTACAACCCTCTTCGTACTAACCTGTCCTTATTGGACATGCTCTTAAGCATTATTATACTGTTCTTGCATTCAAGTTTTGAATGACAACTACTATAAGGCATTTAAACTATGGTTCTAAGAGCTAAAATTAAATACACAGTCGCATCTAATTCAATAGCATACTGGCAAGATAAGTCAATTACAGAACTATATGAAATGAATTAAGAAACAAACAGTATGTTCACTTACAAAATGCAAGTTACCCATGACCCAGATTTTTATGCTCCTAATATATAGCAAATTAATTCTAATTGTGAACATGAGGTTAGCACAGCATAGATTTCACAGTCTGTAAATATATAAGCTAGAACATATTGCATTTCCAAGTTCTTAGAAAGAGCGAGTCAACCTAATATGGGCCAATCAGTAAAAGGTACAATACATACACTCTTCTAAAAATAATTATCAAATGCACATTAAGGCACATCATAAATCCATCATGGGTATTAAATGCAGGAATGAGACTTGGAAAGACAGTTATAATTAAACACAGAAATTGTGCAATATAAAGATAACAGATGAAGAAAAAATGGGAATGTGATCCAATCTACATATCACCTCAAAAGCACCTTCTTACAAGAAAGTATTAATTATACATATTAACGAACATAAATTTCACATCCAACTTTAGAAGTATTTATATTCTCAAGTATATTACAAACATACATTAACATCCTCTGTTAAGGGAATTTACATATCTAGTCTAGAGATTTTTGACATAAAAGCATAAGATAAATAATTTCAAACGTATACCTTTCATACCCAACCCCTATAGTACTAAATTATATAAAAGGGAATCAACACAATATACCATCCTACTAACAATATTCTATAATCTACGGCAACTTACCAATAAAATACAATTACCTAAAGACGAATTTGTGCACAATTTGTGACAAACACAATTATACATATGAACTGAATTCCCTCAAATCAGACCCATGTCTCTCAAGGCCATTTCCACGATTTCATCCTAGAGGAGAGGAAAATGAGATATTAATGAAGGGGGTCAGAGAGCGTTTAAAAAAAAAAATACTACTACTTACTGGCAAAAGCGCATGAAGGATGCAGAATTATGTCAAAATCTTAACAAATGAGAGGCTTAAGTTAAAGTTCTTGTTTCTGAATTACCAGCATCAAGTCTAATTATAATTACCAATTTAAAGAAGGAAAAAAAAGAGAAGGCTACAAATGTGCAAAATGTAAGAATAATTTCTATTAGCAAACTGCAGTGCCAGGCAAGTGGAATTTAGTTACCTCATTAGGTAAAGAAATCTGCATGGCATTGTGCACTTATCTAAAAATCCTACTGGAGTTCAAATACTTCATCGAAGTCAGTAACATATACAACATTCTAGACATGAACTATAATTTTCGTTGACAGAGTAGTTATCAAAACCATTAGGCAGTAGTTATATGGCAGAGATACTGTACTTTAGGAAGAGTTGTCATTGAAAGAACATTGAGAACAAAAACTAATACAGACAGAGGGCATGGATTCAATTAGTCTGACTACTAAGCTTTTGGTTCCTGCAGAGAAAAGCTGATATTTACTTTAAATTCCATTTTCAGCTATACAGTACTTCATACCAATGCATATGATCCTCACTTATCAAATCAATTATCAGCTGCATATCAAGTTTTCAAGTAGATCAATGGTTCCAAAGACAAACTTCACACAGCTTACTTCAACTTATACCGACCCATTCATCAGCTATCTCATATGCCAGTATACAATATTCCCAGTCATAAGCCATATACTGTATATCAAGGTTTCATCAACAGCAATGACTATAAAAGTAAAACTTATACTATTACCATTATTATTATTATTGTTATTATAATTAGACACGCATACTAGCATAAATGCTGTCATTAATATCATTATTGGAAATCTTCCTCCTCATAGCATTGTCTCCCTGTATTTGGTATTATAGATTTGGCATGTAATTCTAGACAATAAAAATTTTACATATTGGTCTGCTATTATTGGATCAATACTGATTCAAGAGTTGAATTCAATACACTTTGAATGAGAGAATAACGAGCTGGGGCATTATCTACTGTTAAATATATTAGTATGCTCCCTGTTCTAAATGTGCAATACATATTGTGGAATAACTCTCTTCCTCTCAAAGTATTGAATACGTTAGAAAGAAGACATGAAAACTTACCAAGTTTTTACTGTGGGTGTTGCTATTGTTTACAAAGATGTAAACGTCCTCATGCCTGATAACATGCTGTAAATCAAGCTGTAACTCAAATACTTACCCCTTATTTCTTAAAGAAGCTTTTATTATACACATACTAAATCGCATATTCTAAAAAGATATTAAATATATTATTTGTTTTACTAAGCACAACATATATTTTCCACTGATTAACAATTAACAAAACTGCAGCAACGCAAGTGTCCTTAAATAAAGAAACTATAGAATAAATGTAAACCAAATTACTTACAAAACCCAACCACCACCTCCTACAAAAGTAATACATAAGTTAAGCTACATCATAAGCAATTTTGTCACTGGTATTATGGATGCTCATTACAAAGTCCAAGTAAAATCATTGCTGTGCGTGTCCTCTTATATGCACAAGTAAAGATTATTTTAATTCTGATGAAGAACAAACAAGCAACAAAATAACTTATGCTAAATAGCCCAATATACATTTAGGATAAACAAAGCATTTTGTTTTAAAACACCTTCTTTTAATATACAAGCTATTCTTAATAGTACATTAATAATACATTAAACAAAATAATATATACAGATTGATATAAACACACAAACGCATACACACAACACATACCCAAACTGCTAGCACAGTAACACTCAATCTCCCAACACAAAAATAGAAATATATTTACTCTACTAGCCAAAGGTACATAAACATAAGGCACATGAAATATACATCGACCTAAAAGGATATATGTAATCATTCAACACATCACAAAAACAAGAGTTTTGCTTTGTAAATCACCTCAGCAGATCATAATAAGGAAGACCATGTGCTCAAAGATGTGGTGCATACTCTCAGTGAGGCAAATGAGATAAAGGCTGTGGCAGTTTTAAAGGCTACTTTTTAGGTGCAATTTATATTATATAAGTGAACACATAAAAATTAATATCTTGATATGGAAAAATGAACACAGGAGGAAAAAGTGCTCTTTAGACATATAACAAATATTTTAAGACAAAAAAAGTGCAGCACCCACAACCAAAGAAGATAATAGCGTAGGTAAGGACTGTCCAAGTGCAGAGGTAAGCCATACATCTCCTGAATATACAGTAAGTATAACCGGAATGACAGTAAGCAGTAGTCACTGACAATCTGTATTATGCAATACAACTTACACTCTGATACCCAAGCATTAATAGTACAAGAATAAAGTATGTAGGGATTCAGAAAATCAATATTACTTCCTAAAAGTACTTCATGTTTCGAACATCACAGAGAGCTCTTAATATCATGAGGAGAGGCTATGGAATTTATCTTTGCCAATAATTTGCTCTTGTTCACTTCTAATGCCATACATAAGCATGACTGAAGGAAATAAAATTATTATTATTTGTAACATCATCTTTCTTGATTTGGTTCTGGCTATCCCTGATGACTCTGGTGGTGTAGGGTAAATAGTATGAAATATAAAGCAAAAAAATTAATAAAGATTTGAACCGTGTTGTAACATAAACACAGTCAAGTTGTGAAGTATCTGGAAGACGAATGCATGTAATAAATAAGTACCACTAAAGTTTATCTATTAAAATAACCAAGTTTCTTTAAACTGCCTCCTGCTTGGAGTTTAGAATTAATATGGTAGTGCAGTATATAAGTATAATATAGAGCAGGTGTCAATAACAGCATCTTAAGGGAAACAAAGCTAACATAACCTATTTACCTACTATCCTAAATGCACATAAATGGATATTACGTAAAAAAAAATCTTAATCAATCGACATAGTAAGTACAGTATTTGTATCACAAAACAGAGAACATCTCAGATCACAATACTGTTACGGTAACTAAAAGAAAAAGCAATGAAAAACAAACTTATGAAATTATTACTGGATCATTTAAAAAAAAGTAGCAAATAATCAGAAACATGAGTCACTAGCTTCTCAAATAACTGGAATAACGTTCATTCTTAAATGACTTAGATGTAGAAGAGAGCTACAAGACGGGTTTTCCTATCCCTACAAAGCAACAGAAACACTTAGCACTTCTCCAGAGAAGGAACAAAGATGCTTCCCAAACGGGGAGGAAAAAGTAATAACATGAACTTGAAGATGACAACCTAGATGGAAAAATGCAAGATTAAGAAAGACAAAATAAAAGAATAAAGACCCAAAAGAAATAAATGCAGAATTTGAGAGTATGATATACAAAAATTAATTTGTTAAATGACTCTACAGTATGAATCTAAATGGGTGGATATGTAAGACATCCTCTTTGCTAAATGTAAAGGAAGCAGAAGTTTTCTCCAGGACTTTTTTAGCTGTATTCATTCAAGCAGTATTCCTCTCTCTTCACATTATTTTAAAGTATAATTACTTAGAAGATCACAACACAACTTCACGCTAGTCCTAAAACAAATAAGCATATATATACTGTCGTACAAGTTACTACAATTGCCATAACCAACAAAGATACCTTCATCCAACGTCATTCATTTCATTAAACAATACCACATTCATAGATGACAGGCATAACTAAAATAATTTTTCATCAACTAAGTCCATAATAAATACTATAACAACCATATATAACATAACACTCAACGTAATCATCAATCAGTGGAAGAAAGAAGAATAGGGAGACTATAAAGGAAAATAATAAGATTTTTTTGTCATGGAACCAAGCTGGAGGCGTTTACCGCTGGGGTAAGTAAGAGGCTTAGTACAGCCCAATCTCTCGCAGGGCTCCTTCCACTGCTTCGTCCTTGAAAGAAAATGGGATATTAAATTTCCTGGACTATCCTACCTAGGATATCCTAGTCTAAACAATCATCTAGTTTTTGTGTATTACAAATTTTATGTACAAATTCAATTGATATCTAAATAATCTTATAAGCTCTGAATGAGAGAATTTTACAGATATCAATATTTTTCAACACGACAATGATTTTTTCCAAAATAAATCTCAATTCATCACTTTGCTCTTGCTCACATATGAGATTAATACTATAGACTAAGACTCACTTTAGATAAAACTCATTAGTAACGTGCAAAGGTCACTTTTTCAGGCAATATGAAATAAAGGGAGGACGGGAACGTTAAAGAGAACTGTCACAGCAAATCTATTAAAGACAAAATAACATTCATGCTTTTATAGTCGGAGAAAGTTATAGCTTAATTTTCAAAGAAGAATTTACTAAACATTCAGTAGACTATCTTACATGACAACATTCAACAGCAAACAAAAATCTTGAAATGGTTAAAAAAAAAAAAAAAAAAAAAGCCAAGGTACACTATATCCACTGTATTGTAATATGATAACAACACACAGCACTCTGTAACATCTTTGGCTCTACATTTTTTTCTCTCCACAGCATATTTTATATTCAAATTTAAACAACACAATACATTCTAACGTCTTGGCCTCCACAATTTCTCTCTACCACCAAAAAAAATTCCAACTACGAAATCTTTATTTCTCCATTTCTCACCAAGTTCCATTTGTGATAGCTACGTCCCATAATTTATCTCACCAACAAATCTCAAATGCAAGATCTTTGGAGCCATAGATTCTCTCACCAACAACAATCTCAAGACCTCTAACACACATGTCTTTGTCGATCTTAGCTATTGGAAGCAAAATTATAGCAAAGACCCATGGTAGTAATCTATATCAAAGCACATTTCCAACATTTAATGTGTTAATCAAGTGTTATGCAATACAATAACTATGAATGAAAATTTCATACATTCAATATTGAAAGATAATGGGGTTGTATGTGTCTATGCTATACAATATCCGCTCTTGACTCGGCTAAACTAAGGATTCAAAGAGAAAATATTAATTTAGTACTCTTTTAAACTATAACCCTCTATTTCCAATTATATGAGGGCATAAATTAATTGAAAATACCCTTAGGCTGGATCATTCACCAATAACTGCTATGATAAACTATGGCATCTTTCAGCAATCAAGTAATACCTGACATCATCATTCTTTGGTAAAAAGAAAATTATAATACTGAAAAAAGTACACTAAGGAACATTAAGCATGCAGTTATGTTAATAGATACTAAAGTGTAATAGAGAATATAGTCATGGTTATTATCAAAATCTAATGATGAGGAACTGCTGAAATGAGAATGCCCAGTGGTTTTGGTTCATGCATGTATTTCTCCAGTTACATTTGATATAGTCATATTACAAATACAAAATGTAAGTATTCATTTGTAATTCTGTTACATGGAAACCATGACCCAATCACAATATCTACCTGAAAAAGCTCTTGGCAAGCCTGTACGTATGGGGGATGACTATTGCTTTTAAAAAATAAAGAAGAGGAAACTCAGTCCATCCTAATACATTTCATCTACTATTTATGACTCTCAGCAAACTAGATAAAAAAAATGATACAAATATCTCAGGATGCAATGTCCCCAAATACTACAAACTTACCGAGCTCAACAGTAGCTTAGTGCCTGCCTGCACACAGCCCAGAGCAGACGTGTTTGCACTACAAAACACTTAACACTACATCTTAACGCTACACATACAAAATATGCTTTGCAATACATATGTAAAGAAACTCCAATTTGTATTCAACATAATCTTATTTGTATGTGCTACTTTTCACAGGGGTTTGACTAGCTACCTACTTCTAAGGCATATGCACTACAAGGGGACAAAGACATTTACTGTACACTGAATCAACAGAGAATTAAGTACCAGTAATGTAGGAATTAGTCACCATCTTCAATTCATACTATTAAATTTTGTAATATTTATGAGATAGATGTGTGTACTAGGTAATGGATATTAAATAAAGAAAAAAGAACATGGGAAATTAAATTATACTTTAGGAAATCACAGACAGCTTTGAATGATATATAGCTATTCTGTATGTTACAATATAGAGGTATAGTAACTACACTGCTCTCGTAAGAAAATGCACAAGTATTCACCTGAAGATTACAAGAGAAAAATTTAGTTATATATTTGGATAAACACAAGAAACAAAAGGTAAGTACATTAATTAGATCTTTCATATCAACTAACATATGCAAATACTTAGACATCTCAAGTGTAAACATGAATATCGTGAAAGGACTGCCTGAGTAAAATAGGAGAGTTTATAATACTTCTTGGTCACCAACCTGCGCAATTCTATTTGACTACATGGTGACCTCCCGACAAGGAATACACAGCCTTTACACCTACTGGTATGGCTAACAGAAGTTACAGTGTCATAAAATGTTGGTGATATTTAAAAGCAGAATGCATGGCAGCTTAAGGAATGCAATCTTTCATTCATTTGACAGACAAGATTTACACATACAGTACAAGCAATTTATTATTTTATGCTTCTATGAGAAATAAATTTCATATCTGCTTGATTTTGAAACAATTATTATAACCTTACCATATAAAAGTACAGAAGCATGCATTGATGTGTGTGAAACATGTGAATGTCTGCGAGACAATTAACACAAAATATAGAAGGAAGACCATTCATTAAATTTCAATGTGAAAACCCAACTAGAGGTAGATAATTTTGAGGCACATCATTTTAAATTATTGTATGAATTGACAGAAAGAATAGCACAAAATTTTATTATAGTGTATAAAAACACCCAACAATGTACAAGTTATACCCATACAAGAACAGAATTGAAAAGCAATAGGCAAACTACACCATACGGAAGCATGCAAATGGAAAATACTGATTAATGTAAAAAATAATTCTGGCAACCTAACAAAACGGTATGATATTTGGCAAGGATAAATACTGTATGTTTACAGATATGCCATCTAAAAAGAAAATATGTTTGAAATTGAAATAATTCATTAATTAAAAACAATTAGTGATAATAGATGGCAATAAATGTCAAAATGGGTGGAATCTACATAGAGAAATAAAAAGCCCACCCTAGCTACCAAGTGCAGAACAGGAATCACTTTCCAGTTTGATATACACTATTGTGTATATCTAGAAACCCAGAAGCTCTATCCAACAGAAAAACCAACAAGACATCTGAAGATGGTGGGATTTCATAGTGGCGACATTTTCATATCTCAAATAATATAGCTAACATTCCTTAGCATTTCGAAATAAATATTAATCATCTGCTTTCACCATTATCATATAAAATTATAATTCTTCTGAATTATTTTTCAGCCTCTTAAAAATAGAACTGCATATATATAATACTAACACTTTCATGAATTACTTAATGAACTGCCATTTTATAAATCCTATTCTAATATCAGAGATTGCAAAATATAGATAATTCTAATCTTCTAAATGAAAATCATCAGAGCAATATCAAGAATGCCATCTGCATATGTCTACTAAAAGGCTTCCATCTTTGGGAACTGAAACTGGTCCCATGATGATTGTTTACGGATCGTAAAATAAGTAACATGTGATCCTATAATATTATGCATTCTCTGTCAAAGTGTCTAAGAATTAAAACTTCAGAATGTGCATTAAGTCTTCACTAACTTCACTAGTGAAAGTAGCTTAAATTCCTGTTAGCTCTAACACTAGGAAAGACTGACCTATATCGAGAATATCTCTGGGGCGTCGCACGATTTCTAATACCATAATAAACTATTTAGTCAGATACGACAAGTTTTACAATGATCATTACTTTTTTCAAAACTGATTATGCAAAATCACTTTTGAGATAATATATCAGAGGTTACAAGGTAACGGCTCATATTTATATTCTGGAAAATAAACTGATAAGCTAGATAACGAATATAAAAACACATTATATGTCTACACATTAAGTCCATTCTATTCAGAATGAAAAACAACAGCACACAAACACCGTATTCAGCATAGCAGATATATTACATCCAGTATAAAAAATATAGGGAATACTGTATCTAAATTTCATCTTTGTGACACATGTCAACATATACAGAAAACAATGACAACAACAATATATGATAAATTACCTTTAAATTAGCTATCATCTACTAAAACATACTTTAATAATCATATGGATAAAATAAATGTTTGAAAACAGCCAACAAAATACAATTCAAAATATACATATAAGCTAGCAGCAGTCTTTATAAAAATACTGTATTAAAAATTCTTTGATGGATTCACTAGAGATAAAAACTTCTAAACGTCACACACTACAGTATCAATTTTCCAAGTTAAAAACTAAGAGATATATAAAAACCAAAGCGAGGCCATACTGCCTGCATGCAGAAGCTACCCCAGCCCCAGACATCCCTTCCCTTCCAAACAATAGCAACATAAATAATAGCCACCAGTTTTAAATGATACTTGTTTTAATCACTGTTCTGTGAATATGAGCAGTCAGGCTTTAATATTGCCTTCTTATATTTTTAGTATGCCATTAGCACTGACTTTGAAATCACAGCATGCAATCAACCGCACTCAATACATCTCTTTAGAATAAAAAATCATTCTCTTTCAGGCAAGGAGAATTATGAATGGCAAACGAAATGCAAAAGACTAAGCCTACTGTAAGCTTCCAAGCTACTGATATTAAGTATCAAAAGCTGTCCACTTCCAACTATTATGTTTCCTACTGAATATGGCTGGCTAATTCTTAACATTAAAAATAATACAACTATCTCAAGACAATAAACGAAGCTGTTCTCAAGCAATAGAATTTTTCACACTATCTACAAGACCTTGTTCATATAATACTACAATGCTGAGAATTCATATCACGTTTCAATGCTTCAAACACTATTTTAACAGGTAATGATGATATACCTGGAAATTACTGTGTGTGTGCATGGGTATCTAACTTTTACCCTTAAAGGATTATCTGCATGTGTTCATATTCAAATAATCCCCATAACAAGAAAACAACAGGAAAAAAACTTCAGCCAAGTAAAAACATGTCAACCAGCCAGGCAAATAGCAAACATTGTAGTTGGTGTGTGGAAGGGTTGCAGACTACAACTCGTAGGCTGTGTCGCCGTAACTAACCTCCTGTAGCAGATCCTGTGCTGCTATAGCCTTCAACAGATTTACCTTGCTAGTCTCACAAACTTCACCACCCACCATTAATTCATCTAGCATAAAATAGGCCTTCTCAAAGTTGAATATGATATCCAATTCACACACCTGCAATGCATTTAGACATATCTTAGTATGTGAATTTCAAGTAAGGTATAAGGGTAAGATAGCATATTTTTCATACATGCAATTTCTCTTACTGAACTTCTGAAACAGAGTGGTTATACATTTCCAGAAGTTATTGTCATGGAAATTGCTACGCCTTTGTAGCTTAAAGACTAATCTGAAATACCAAAGACCTCAGTCTGAATCATAACTCAATGGCAAAAAAGTAGTGACTATCAATTTCCAGTCCTTCCTATTCAGAAGGCATTAAGAGTTTGTGAACAGATATGTAGCTCACTCGTAGTTTTATATACTGCCAGCCAATGATGACTTACTCTTAGCATATTTTGAAGACTATGGAACATGTTACACTGACAACAGATACGAGGGTCACCCTGTTGAACCCAAAATTATCTAACTATGCTGAAGACCTCATACAACAAGGGCACTCTTTCATACATGCACATATATGTACATCAATTTTCCATTTCTGTAGACATCAGTAATATAAAATTGGTTTTCAGGCCAACTTCAAGAGTCCAGTCACCTCATTAGCTCAGATCTGCTTAATTAAGCCTAGGGACCTCAATTCAGAGAACTTATGATCCTTCCTAATAATATTTATTAAGTATTAATAACTTATGGCTTAATTCCAGGAACTATTTTCCAATATCCCTATGTTAATGAATTCAGTAGTTATGAAGGGTAAATCAAATGTCATCTAGTGGGAGGTGGTGGGTCAATTGCTATGGGGCTAAAGAGACTAGTGCAATGAACTAAAAAGGATTTTTTAACCAAAAATGAGCGACAATACACAAGATGCACATGTACTCACAATAGAGCCATGAGAAAGTCTCATCAGTGACCTGGAAGATGAAGTGAAGAAGGCAATTTCGACTATAACAGAAGTAGAAAGGGAACATACTACAGGATGACAGTAATCAATGATGGGGACCTATAGGCAATAAGGGATGAGGTACTTGGAATAAATCCGCCAGTTTCCTACTCCATATTCTGTGTTTTCTGGTTGCTCTCAATGTCTCTGATTTGAAGGAGTCATTAAGAAATGGCCACTGGAGAGTCATTTTTTGATGTAGAAAAAAAAACTGTTTTTGTGGTAAGATCTGGCAATCGACCAGGTGACAGAAGCCTTTTTCAGGTTTCGTGCTCCATGAGAGGCAGGGATTGGTTTTGGCAGTTAGGTCTCTGTAGCTGCTCCTTTTCCGAGATGCAGATCCGGACGGTGCACCTATGCCAAAGACACTGACACTCCAGGCCCAGTCCCATAGTAAATTCAAATGACTAAAGGATAGATAATGTTGATATAAGATGTGTATTACCTTATTGAAAAGGCCAGTAACTAAGCTGAAGAACTCATGCAAAACAGAGACCCCACATAATAATTTTACTATTATGTGAATATATTGTATCTTAGATCAGAGCACTCCATCTACAATTTTCTAATATCCATGCCATAAAGACGTGTGAAGTAATGATAGGTATAATATACCTCTGTAGAATCAATTGAAAAAATATTTCAGATATAAGGTGTACATATGCCTGAAAAATGCATAAGTATCCAACATATTTGCTATGTCCAATTCTAGGGAGAACTCATATCTCAAAAGGGAATTAAGGGGTAGGGTTTCTGCCTTTATTGAACCAGTGTGAAGATACTGTTCCACCAAAAGCCAAATATATTTCATAATACTCAGTGAGTCTGCTAAGCTTGAAGGGGACAGCACATAAGGGGTGATATTCTTATCCCCAGGGGCCTCTGGCAATGATTAAATGTAGAAGGCACGATGGATGGCTATTTTCAACACATCCTGCTTGCAAAATAAATGCCAAATCTAGTGACCTACAAAGATCCATCTGATAAACGTAACACACTGAGATAATCATGGGAGATCAAAAAGGGCAGAAAAAGAAAGAAAAAAATTGTTTGAGTCGACAGGGAAAATATAAAGTTAATAACAGAAAGTACGTATGAGCCAAAACTCGAAACCAATATTTACAATAAAATGAGGGATAATATAGATATTCATTTGTATATACAAAGACAGGAAGAGCTTACTAATAAAAATTAATATATGACATGAACGTATAAATATAAAAATGCTTGCTTTTTCATGTGTAAACTAAAAAATCATATGTGCTATATTTCACATCACAAAGATAATAAAAAGGTTACATTTGCCAGTAGGGAAGAAAGATATTACCTCGTATTATTTCTAGCATATCATATGAAATGGCTAAAGGAGCAGAGGAATAAAGGCTTTAAGCGTCTAATATTGCCACATAATTACTGATGGAAGAGGTTAGGACAAGCACAGTAAAATGAAGTCCTGCTGCTTTAGGTCTTTTATTAGAATTACTGCCACCATCCCTCAGCATAGTATGGTATAAATATACGAGGGATGTAAAAATGCATTTTCTCGTTTTCATAAAATAGCCGATAACTTAGTTTCATTGTACGAAGAAGCAAAATATGTACTCACACTGCCAAAGTATTTATCCAACAGCTCTACATAGCGGTGAATAATTTCCAGTGTAAGCAGTTCATTGTCTTCCTGCTCTATGGCACAACAAAAGTATAATGAGGCATATCTGAAATGAAGATATTATTATTACAAATATTGAAGATTTTTTATGCTTTGTGTTGCCATTAATCCCATTTGGGAGTGGACCATGATGAACTGAAGCTGGGGATTTAAGGTTGGATACCCAATTCTAGCCCCTACTATGGGCTCGAAGGCGAGTCTGTCACCTCTATATAAATAATGAAGAGATAGAGCAAATTAAATATGATATTGTACTTGGCTTCCACCAAGATATCTTATTTTTGACATATGTAGAAGGCACTTACAGTCCCCATTCACCAAAGCCACTTGGAGATAAGATGGAGAGGGTAATGGGTACCCCTCATATGGAAACCCTTTACAATTCAGCCGGCTCTATCAGCAAATCATTATATAGGGGTCATATTAAAATAAGATCTAATACCTCATGCTTCACTCAGGCCAAAAATGCTTGTTCAACAGATCCAAGTAAAATATACACTTTTTGTGAAAATAATGATAAGTACAGTATCTTTCTCGCTGAGTATCTTCCTAATTACCTATGCTATCACTATAAATGAAGAGCCCAATAATAAAAATATATACAGTATTTATATTACTTTCACTAACAAAGAAGCAAATTTCACCCTATCAGACACCAGAACTGCCATATGTCATCCATTAAATCTTTCTTTCCCATTCAAACATGGCTAAAGTTACTATGGTATGAATATTAAAAAGAACAGCTATACCTCTTATAATTATGTACAAAAATAGCAAAAATTTCCTTCTGAAAGTTGCAACTACTAAGAAATGAAAGAAAAACTGTCAAAAGGACTTCAGTAATCATCAGTGTATGTTCTCCATACCCCAAAAATTAAACTTCTCCAAGACTACTGGATTATGAGATCTTTTATTAATTAATACCACTGTGAGAATATAACAGCATTATACTAACAGTCAATACACTTATACTGCTGATATGCTAATAATCAACCTCCAGACCCAAGCACTTTTCATGTTATCTAAACTGATCGACAGAAAAATTCATATCCATATGGGCATGAGTACTTCTTACCTCTCATTAATTGTTAATATGCAAAAATCATACCAATATAATGCAAAACCAAAGAAAATTCACCTTTTATACACAATTTTTAGATCCTTCCATTCCAGAAATGAGGACATCTTTGGCTTTCTAGTTAAAATTGTTGAGATCAATTCACGGGTGATTTTTTTCTTTACTTTATCCGGATGGGCTTCGTACCACTTTTGAAGTCTCAGCTTACCTTGCCGGCTAAACAACAACATAAACTGCATCTGCCAGAGAAGTAAATTTAATTAGAACATGAAGACTTACATATATTTACAATATCATTAAATGTTTTAGTAGCATTAACGTAAATGAGAGAGCTAACTTTTGAGGTTCTTGCCAAGAATATCTGTTACAAATGTGACAATTTGAATACTGAAAGGATAGATAAACCTAATCACCTAAAGAAACAACACTTATACCTCAGCTATCTTAGAACACATTGTCTTCAGAATGTGCATGAATTTTCTTACCTTGGCTAAATCATTAGTAATAACATGATAAATCTGAAGACATGGAAAGCAGATGGCAAAGTTGAGTTCTGCAAGCAACTTTCTTTTTGAATACAGAGCTGTATTTGCATTCTTAATAATGAGAATATTTTATAGTAATATCAGTTTTTTATTATCTATAATGTAATGCCCTCTGGACATTTTATTCAAGAATTTTTACACATATTAGTTTGTGCAGTATATAATTTGGTAACGTTAACAGGCACACCCCAAGTTCTCATATACATCAAGATTATTTGTAATATTTTTATCTATATCAGTATTATTGTAATAATGCATGAACTGGTAATTGAGCAGTTTATGTCATGCACAGACAACATCATTGTCTTGCTGAGAGTTAGGAGGGCTTACATTTTATCTACTGCAGAAATGGAAGGATGTTTGTGAATTATTATCAGATCCTTCATTTATTAAACATGATCTACATCGCATTTACGTGAGATTGTGGTGTACTTGGTGTGCCACACTGATGCTTCACCAACATATGAAATAATTAGAGTTTTCTTCACTACCAATTAATCTTTATCAAACCTTGGAAAAGCACCAAGACACAGCAAGCACAGAACAATCATTGCTAAAGATACTTTTCTGGAAAAAGCTGCTTGGACCTCTCTGGAAGTGGAACTTCCTGGTCTTCGTCTTTGGGAAAAGAATCTCTCTATCACTCTCTTCAGCAAGAATATTAGGAACAATGGGTCTGGGAGCCTTGTGTAATAATTACAGTCCTCTCTGATGCTTCTTAACTTCTACAGAAAACAAAGAGTATGCTGTATTAATAAATTTTAATACAGTAATAATAATGTAATAATACAGTATAGTACAGTAATACATACATAATATATGAGTAGAAAATAGGTAGGTTTCTGTTTGTATCTGAAAATGTTCGTAACTCGGGTGTTTGTAAGTAGGGAAGCTTCTGTACTTTACGCAAACTAAAATAATATTTCTTTTCAATAATTTCTATTAGCCATAAAACTAAAGGACTTCACTTTATCCTATAAAGAGCAAAGTATATATAATTTACTCTTTCTTACTTTATTACAGGATGGGTAAATTTCAACTGGCTGTCTGAATCAAGACAACCAAGACTTAAAAGATAAGAGTATTATGGAAATGCTATGTTTAACTTCTATCAATAAGTATATTCAAGAACATGAAGTCACTACTTTTAAAAGAGAAGACTGGATGATAAAGGCGACAACCCATAATTAGAAAATATTTGGAGCACGTAGGACACTTAATTTATCCTCCGTACACTAAAGACATACCCAAACTAAAGTAACCAACTAGCCTATATAGCACAATATAAAATCTGGCATTCCTCCTTTCTCAGAATGGATATTTTGCCTCTGTGTTCGAAAAGTCCAGCATGCCTTTTTAAAAGAAAATGTTCAAAAACCACTGACACATCAGAAATATGAATTTTCCATATTATGTCTTCCAAATATCTTAAACTCATTTGTTAAATGAGTGATTTTCAAGATATTCCATAAGAGACAACATGTTGCATTTTATAAATATCACAACTATACAACATAAAAATAAATTATTTAAGATATAAAAATATGCTCCTTAAAAATAAAAAAAAATACATATCTCCTTAAATCTAGATTTGAATAAATACAGTGTTATCACCTCATCTACAGTATTACTACCCATGGTGGACCGGGGTAAGAAAACTATAAATTGGAAATATAAAATCTAAAAAAAAGCAAAACTTATAAATGACATTTGCTGCATACAAATTTTATCACAGCATATTTTTATAATCATTCTAAATCTTACTGCATGTAATTTATGAATTAAACTCTATCACATGTATGTATGAACTGTATATAAAAAAAAAAATCGTATAAATAGCTTTCTGCTACATTACCCACTTAGGGGACTTAGAACCTATCCCGACGTGGATAACAAAGAAACATTGTATATTACTGTAACATCATGATAAATTGCTACCAAAGAGAGTGTTTTTTTTTATATTTTAGCTGCCTCACCACTGAGTTAGCTTGTTCTTTAACAAAGATATAAAATTCATTAAAGTAATGATGTCCACTGTGCACCATAAACTATAACTGCTAATTCAGCAGCGGCAATGCTATTTGCAAGGAAAGTCTGCTTTCCACAATTAACAGTTAATAGTTTTAAAAGTATGGATATACTGTATCTGCTATTTTCAGTAACTGGGCTATCAGAAGGAAGAGTGATATTTGCTATAGGCCAGTAACCATGAATATCTGCCTTTTGTAAAAAAGATTCACTTTGTGCACCCTTCTACAGCTTACTTGAGGCTCGCATTGACACCATTTTACACAATGCTGTATGAATACCCAAATTCACCCTATTAAGATATGTGGGGCTTCAAATTTGAGGTAGGTTAGATTAGTCAAGTACCCACTACCACGCACCGATGTCAGCCCTAACACAAATTATACTGGTATCCGAAAAACAAAATTATCAGAATAATTCAAGTCACATCAAAACAATCTGGGAAAAATAGTTTAGTCCCAAAAAAATGGAAGGGTAAAATTGCATTATAGGACCACCTCTATTTTTCAATTGAAATAAATTTTTTTTTGGTAGTTTTCTGTGTTTTGAACTAACTTAACCTAACCTAAATTAACCTAACCCCATTATTTCATGAACTCAGTGCGCGATTTGAAATTGAGTAACGGGCGGCTACAGCAACTCTTCACTTACCAGAAAGCCAGTGATTTTTAACTAACGGTTAATTTTTCCCAGTGATTTTTAACTAACGGTTAATTTTTCAGAGTGAAGGACTAATTTCCGGAGCAAAGGAAGGTCAGATTCGCTTAAAACACATACAAAACGAGCAGAAAACCTTTATTTCAACTGGAAAACAGAGGTGGTCCTATAATGCAATAATACCAATGGAAGGGGTGCATAAAACGAATATTTACCGCCAGTAACCCTAAGATGCTCTAAGGTTACTCATATTTACATGATGCAACCACCGAAAAAAAAAAGCCACTTCACTGACAATGAGGCTCCAGGCTACATATTTGAAAGAAAGACAATGATAATTCATTTACAGTCTGTAACACAATACAAACAAACCCCTGGGAGTAAAATATCAAACTCACACATGTTCCATTTTCAGGGGAGTTGTGAAAAACCAATGTTTTTATTTTTCCTTTTTTTACAAGGTTAGAGCCAATACCAAAACAGAAGACAAACCAATAACTCGGGTACCTAACCTAACCTAACCTGTGTAATATTGCTATAATTACTTTCTGTACCAGAATCAGCATTATACGAATATCAACTTGAGGATTCTTTCCTCTATTTAATTCCTGCAGATTATTTTCATCATCCTCATTCTAAAAATCGGCCAATCACCCCCCCCCCCCAACATTCATTAGCCAATATACGGCTGTCAAAATCAACATTCCCTAATTATCACATATAAATCTCGAGCTTATTGTTATAACGAATACGTTCATAATGATGAAATTACCATGTTGAATCACATATATTTGTTAAATTTCTTTCACGAACAAAATATCCCTTCTAGCTTTCGTGTTAATCCTCGGGGTTACGACATCTGACACTGGCAACCACTGTTGTGGTGCGTTCATAAACCTTCGCCTACGTACAACAGGAAGCGACTGACGTCATTTCCTTTTAAACGCGACATATAGTGTGGTGTATCTATCTATCTATCTACCTTGGCTGTTTCCCCCCTTTAATTGGGGGGTAGCCGACATAAAAAAAGGAAAGCAATAAGGGGATTACTCTCTCTCTCTCTCTCTCTCTCTCTCTCTCTCTCTCTCTCTCTCTATATATATATATATATATATATATATATATATATATATATATATATATATATATATATATATATATATATATATATATATATATATATATATTTCCCTCTTAACCAAGCACATCTTCTATAGGTGTCTTTTCTATATGTATATGTATATGAAATGACACTTATTTATATTGTCTTATAATTTAAGCCTTTTCTTTATTAATGAATCGAAGGTTGGTAGCTGTATAATAGCCAATATCTCAATAAAGAAAATGGCTATTTTCAAAGTAACATGTAGCCACAGTACAATAATATCCAGCCAAATAACCTAAAAAAATTCTATCTAATTCTAATAATGTGAACCAAAAACAACAACTCTGTAAGTATTGTACGACAGCTAAAATCGACACAAGAGAGACAGCTGATTCGCCCGTTACATTCAAAACGGCGTGAAGAAGGAGTGTTTGTGTTTTTATCGTTCGATGTTAGTGAATATTTTATTTAATGTCGTTTTAAAGGGTAATATGATTTTATTTATTGTACATTATTTGAAGTTTATGTTACTGTTAGTTTCCAAGTACTTTTTTTGTATGTGTTAATATAATGAGAGGATTATTTGCTGTCTGCGAAATCTTATGAAAAACGAACTTTTCAAAATAGGCTTCGGTGTCTGTGACGATAATGTATGTTTTTCTTAAGGGTGAAATTTTAATATACTTTACAATGTTTGGAGTGTCTGTTGATGTTTTTTTCAAAGCTTTCCTGTATCATATATCTGTATTTTGAGTTCGAAGTTTTGTTTGATAAGTTTTACAAACAAAAAAGAAGAAATAGAATCGACATATTTAAACGAAGAAAGTTTGAAATTGACCCTAAAGTGTTTTGTTATATATTCATTTCAGTTACGATGGTTTGAATTTAAAAATGTGCTTAGCTAGTAAATCATAACGGTGTTTATACTGATAGGGCCAAAAATGACTAGTATGGAGCACCTCTCAGTAGATCCAGTTCTTCATTTTTCACATGTACAAAAACTGAAAGTTTAAAAATTATGTAATTGCAAACATTTACTGTATAGTAGTTGACAAGTTATAGACATAATTTATAACAGAATATGTATGGCATATGAAAACCTGTATACATTGTATATAACTTGCGATATGCTAGAAATTTATACAATAAGTTTTTTATGAGTGTGATACTGTGAAGGGTAGAGAATATTGCCCTTATCGGGCCCAGGCACCAAAAAAGTATGAAACGGAGAAAAAGCCGTTGCTAAAGGTAAAGGCAGAAATACTGGTAATTTTTAGAAGAGGGGATTATTTCCTTATAACAAAACTATATTTTCCCGACAGTTTTCTTTGTGAAACAAACGATTCTAAACTCCATTTCTGGTGCTAAACACTCGATGCAGACTCCATGCCCCCCCTTACCCCTAACAATTATAGGGGAAGTGTTGGGAATCCGGGCTTTTGGTGGGGGGAATGCAAAAACGAGTGATATGCATCAGAAATGAAGCACAAAAACCTTTATTCCACAAAGAAAAGTGTCGAAAAAACACATTTTTACTGTGTCCTAACCTGATCTCACCTCACTTAGAGGAATGCGCCCTCCCTAGTCAAGGTCTTTGCCCCTGGACCCCTTACGGGTATTTTTTCCCTAGCCGGGGGGCTAATTTTTTTAAAATTCATCCCTTCATTGTTGAGAGGTGGCACTGGTTAAATATGGGGTTCATTATTACTGTCTTAGTGAGATCTATTTTTTTATTTATATGAAACAGCCATATTCCATTAAGCCCCATAACTAAAGTAATACCTAAATACTATATCTATATAGTGGCCCCATTCCTCCTTGTAAGGGGAGTGGCCGAGCCAAGGACCACATTCACCACTGGCCAAAACACACCTTAATCACTCCTCTTAATCTCTTTGGGGATAAAGAATGCCACAGTCCTGCCCCACATCCATAGGCAGTCAGGGATAATATGCCATGAGGCCTGACAGCCAGAGCTGGTTTAACCCCACCGCTTCATCACATGGCAACTCCCCCTCACACCTGCCCATCTCAATTTACTGTGCTAGCAGGTGCGAGAAATTCATTTGTCCCATGTCACCTATACACAATAATCATCTACTCATTCCTGTTTCTCACATCCTCTCTTCCACGTGCAGCCATTGCTCTTTTCACGCCACCCATCCATCTCATTTTAGGTCCTTTTTGGCCTTACTCCAACCACTTCTGCACCACACACACATTGCTAGTCGTTCATCATTCATTCTTTCCGTGTGTCCAAAGCAACTCGATACTCTGATCTGACTTTCTGACAGCTTTCTCTCAACACCTGTTCTCAGCCTTATCACCTCATTTCTCACTTTATTTTAGATACACCAATCATACTTTTCAAACATCTCATCTCCATTAGCTACATTCAAGTTGGTGTTTTTTTTTTTTTTATCCTTTCTTGCATTCCACAATCACACCTTCATATATCCTGCTTTTTGCATTCATTCCTAAATACCTATTTCTCTTCACACTTTTCAACCCTCCTAGACATTCACAACCTTCCTTCACTCTGTATCCACTCATCTACCCTGCCATGTAGCTGCGACCTCACGTGCTTAAAACTTTCAACTTCCTTAGGCAACTTCCTATTCAGTCCTACATGCAATCTACCAACATTAACACTCCTCATGCACTTCATGACTTTACTTTTACCAATGTTCATCTGCAACTTTTTGCTTTCACAAACCCTAACAAACTCAGTCACCAAATGCTTCAGCTCATCCTCACAATCACCCACCAGCGGTGTGCCGTCTGCAAATAGCGATTGATTCACTTTCCACAACATTTCATTCTCACTAGCTAATTCCAAGCCTCTGACTAGCACTTTCATTTACTTCCCTTACCACTCCGTCCTTATGCACATTAAACAACCCTGGGAACAATGCACAACCTTGATGTAACCCACATTCACTTCAGACCAGTCACTCTTACCTTTCCCAACCATAACTTGTGCTCTACTATTCATGTAAACCTCTTGACTGCATTCAACTGTCTTCCACTTTTTCCATACAGTTGCAATACACCTCACTTCACCTCTGATAAAACTGTCATACACATTCTCTGAATCCTTAAAAACCCAAAAAGTGCTCCACCTTTCTCTAGAGCTTTTCACATACTCCTGAACCCACAATGTTCTTTCATGATCAATCTCTCGGTACCTTTTCTAATTCTCTCGATCAACCCTCTTCTGTACACCTTACCAGTTACACTTAAATTCCTCTAACACTACTACACTCATACTTTTTTCCATTTCCTCTATAAAGTAGAACTACACATGCACTCCTCCAATCAACTGGGAGCATCCCTTTCCTGAAGGATGCATTCAACAACCTCACCCTCCATTCCACTAATGTTTCCTCACCTTTTGACGAGCATTCTTCATGGCACCCATCTATCCCTAGTGCTTTACTTGCTTTCATTACTGTCACCACCATTTGTCCCTCCTCTTTTGTGATAGCCGTAGCATTTTTCTTGTTTAACACCATTCCCTATTCATCTGCCACATTCTCTGTCATCTTTCTCATTTAACAGTTCCTTAAAATACTCAGCCCATCTCACACCATTATTTCGTTTACTAGCAATTGCCCATCTGCTTCTTTCACCCTCTTCCCTATAAGGCTCATCTTTCTACTCTTTTTACACCGCCTCCCAAATCATTTTTATTCCTTTCAATATTTTCAGACAAGCATCTACCCCACCTCACATTCGCTATTCTCAGCCTCCCTCACCACAGGCTCCTCTTTGCACAATGCATTTCATATGTCTCTACATTATCTTTCTGCAACCATACCTCAAATGCCTGATACTTTTTCATCCATTACTACTTTGACCTCTTTACTCCTCCATTCACTACCCTTCCTTCAACTTCAACACATTAGTCTCATCCCACACACTATGTCAGCGCACTTCAAAGCTTCTTCCTTAAAACATTTCCTTTCTTTTTCCACTACCTCCTCCATGCTTTCTTTCACTACATTCCACACATTCCTCAGTCTAGCCTTATATTCACATTCTTTCTCTTTTTTTTTTTCAGTTTGCTCACTTTTAGCATATCTCTTTCTCCGCATTTCTCTCACTCTCAGTCTTCTTTCCACTAAATAATGATCAGTTATACCACCTAGCTCCTTTCAGTACATTCACGCCAGATACACTTCCACTCACTCTCCTGTCCACTACAACATAATCCATTAAATCTCTGTCAACTACTCATCCTTTTTAAGTATAGTACTGACAAGCACCATCTCTCTCTTAATATGCATTTCTATCATTTTCTCTTCATTCTCATTTCTACCAGGCACTCCTTACTTCCTAAGTATGCCAGTCACTGGCTTATATCCTATTGTATCATTCAAATCTCCCAGCAACGCTATATTCACATTCATTCCCAAGTCTTCCCCATTCACTCTTCTCGTTCTTCCTCACTATTCTCACTTTCAGGGCATAGGCACTCATAAATGCCCAAACCTTGCATCTCTGTCTCAATTTAGCCAATATATTCCTAGATGATACTTCCTCTTAATCAACTACACACTTATTTCCTTACTTAAGAATAGAGCCACTTCTTTTCCTGGCCTTCTATCAGCTCCATATATCCTACCCACCACATTCCCAAATAACACCTCACCGTTCCCCTTCAACTTAGTTTCACTCAGTGCTAGCACAGCTATCCTTCTCTTCACCAACATACTACCTATTTCCTCCCTTTTACTTTCACTTATGCCACAATCACTCACAATCATAGACCCAATTACTAGGGTTCTGGCTGGATCTTTAATGCCAGAATACCCCCTTATTCTTTGACTCTCATCAGGAAGACAATACAGGCTGAAAGAATTGTCAGAGAAATGAAGACCTAGAAACAAGGCAGGATTAGGACCGTGGATGAAGATAGATCAGTTTTTTAATGTAAAAAGGTCATAAGAGTTAGGGAAGGCAGAAGGAGGAAGAGTTCCCAAGTCTAGAAGTGGAAGGAAAGAAGCTGTCCCTTCACTGACAACGAGCTACAATCTCCACACAGTCTTTGTGTGAAGAGTGCTTGGTGTGTGTTATGTGGCCTAGCCAGCGGGGAGGGATGTAACTCGCCAACTCATCAAAGCAGTGATGGAAATAGTACAGATTGAATATAGAGAGAAATATTACTCTTCGAGGAAGAGAAAAGAAACGAGACTTGAAGTAAGAGAAGGGGTGTTAATGATTCTGATGGCCTAAATTTCAAACCTGTCAAGGAGAAAAATATAAAAGGAAGCAGCCCAGATGTGACACCAGTATTCTAAGCAGGGACGGATAAGTCCTTTATACTTGATGCCTTGTCCGTCTTCAGACTTTGCAAGTAGAAGGAATAGGGTTGGGCATAGGGTTAGAGAGGGATAATGAATGAGTTAGGTGCACTGGATTCATATACTGAATAGTAAGCAGAAACATGAGGGTCAAAGAGAGTGACTTTATCAGTAGAAGAGAAAGCTATAGAATTCTCAGGACAATTGAAGGGGGGGGGGAGCTTGAGTTACACAAGTTTTTGGAAAGTTTTCTGGTTAAGAACCAGAAACATTGAGCAGTGGAGGAAGAGTTCTGGGCATCAACTTTTCTCCTAAGAAATAAGGCCTTAAGCATAGGAATTTGAGCAGTGCAGCAATTCTCAGCCGTAATGAAAGCAAAGTGAGTGAAATCAAAAGGAGAGGCTTTGTATGACCGGTATGCCTGATCCCTGGCCTGAATAGCCATGGAGCCAGGAGCTGTCGTACCATAGAAATAGGAGAGAAAGTTGAAATGGGACAGGAGATGCACATCGAGACAGCTGGGTTTCTGAGAGAAGGAGGAGGTCCAGGAGGGATATACTTATGTGGTGTTCCACAAACTAAAGGTTAGAGTACAGTTCTCGGATGGTAGAAGAATGAATAGTAAAAGAAACATATTGTTTGGGAGGTGCAAGATTAAGGGCAGAACCTTTACTACCACAAGGCTTGTATACCCCAGAGATTCTTATTAACCCTCTATACAAGGCACTGGCGACCATAAGTTGTGAACCTTCCATAATAATAATCATAATGAGAAAATAGAAAGCAAAGAGGAAGAGATGTGGGGTTTGTTCTGACTTGTCAAATATAATGGGACAGTGAGAGATGTGTAACGAATACAACAGAATATTCGGTGACCACGTAGGCATAAGTCTGAACATCTTCATTTGTAGTATTTCAGTGAGTGGCTAGTGCCATGGGCCAGCTATTTATTCATTATTATCACAGTTATGAAGTTGCATGCATATCTTTTTGAGTCATATGAGAAAAACTATAGAATAAATATTTTGTCTGTATTTCAGAAAACCAAGTGCTTGGGCTTGTATTTGCAATCTGTAAAAATGAATAGTACAACAGATCGTCTCTCTTACTTGAATCCATCAGAATATTCGTAAGTGATTTTCCTTCCATTTGCAACAACGTTTTTAGAAGAGACCTACTGAAAGCATATAATTTCACATTTTAAGTTGTATTTCTTTATATGTAGCATTCTGCACTTCATGAATATTTAGGTTTAGCAATTGACTAATTGCCCAAAAAATATTGACCAATGGTACTTTATAAACGTATGCTAGTGTATCTTGTTTTTACTTGTTACATTTACGAATTTTAAGTTTATCATGATTTATTCTATCTACCAAAAGCTATTATAGAGGGTTAGAATTTTGGATTTCCCCGAATGTAAAAAACTGACTTTTAATAAATTATTTCATGAAATATGTCTTTCAAACTAGGAATGTGATGTTCTACCATGTACTGTATTGCTCTCCAATATGAGTACTGTATCTTGTATCTGTATTCTATGATTGCAATCATGAATCTGTGTTTACACCAAATATTGGCTTATACATAAAAGCTCTTAAACAGTGAGATGTCTTTATAGTAGTAATTTGTGCCTGTTACAGTATCTTGAAGAGATGACTGAGTGTATGCTTTTGTATGAGACATGAAAACTTGAAAAGTAACAATATCTTGTAATTTATTTTGCAGGTATACAACCACAGATGAGACATTTAATCCCCGTAGGAATCTCAATGATATTTTTAATTCCGAAGATGTATCCCTTGACACAGAACACCTTCGGGTGTATTTGCGTGTAAGACCTAGTCTTCCTGATGAAAATCTCCACAGTGAGGTGAGATACCTTTTAAATACATATAAAATCTCAACTATGCAGTGGAATTAGAGATTATGTTAGGTACAATAAAATTGTAAAATAAGATCCTTGCCCCCCTTCCCAATTAATGACCCAGACAGGATGGAGGTGGAAGAGGATTGTAGCTATTGTACATATATCATTATATAATCTTTATATTTAGATGAGTAAATGGAACACTAAATGCCTACATTGCCATGATAAATTGAAAGATAGAACCACGATTCATATTACTCGCCAGCAGCTAAATAAATTTTTTTTTAAGAAATAGCGATGACACTGCCACTCTTTTTCTGCGTATGGATATAATGATATAAAACGTAACTGTATCGTCATTCAAGTTTGCAATAAAACCAGGTAGTATATCTGCTTCTTATACTCACATGGACCTTTTGTTGAAAATTAAAATAATGGAAGATAATTACCGAGTCCTGGTGTTTGGCTTTATGGCTACAGTTGTTCTATCATTTTATAACCTAGTCCTCCTAATTAGTTTAATATTCATTTTCTGCTCATAGGAATTCCAAGTGGAACTTTTGAACAAGCAGAATATTGTACTCACAGCTCCTGCTTCTTCAAACACCTTCAAAAACACATCTCATGGAATAGCTAAACTGAGTCAAAAGTAAGGGTTTGTCAACTTATTGTCTGTTACTGGAACCAAAGTTTAATTCCTGTTTGGATATGCTTAAGATATAGATACTGAAACTTTAAATATGGCTGGCACTTATGCCAGTGGCATTAAATACCTTTTTGTTACTTAAGGGCACCAAAGGGCTAGATGCTTTCATTTCTAATTTTTATAGTTATGATGAATGAGCAGATACTGACCAACGAAGAAGATTCCCAGTGTTCAGATAATAGTCAATTAAGATAAATTATTTTAGTAGCAATAGCCAGGAGTGAAACCTATAAGTAACTTAGTAGCAATAGCCAGGAATCAAGCCTATAAGTTATTTAAAAGGATACAATTCCTTACTGTTTTTCTGCTCATAAGTTATTTTGATCTATTGTCATTGGTCAATTGAATTTTAAGTGTTTTGTAAATGGTGCTAATGTGACTACTTGTAATAATTCTTATCTTTTCCTATACATTCAGGTTTACCTTTTCACACATATATGACCCAACTACTACTCAAAAGGAACTTTTTGATGAATCCACTCTAGGTCTCGTCAATGATTTTATTAATGGACAGAATATTCTTCTCTTTACTTATGGAGCCACTAATTCGGGCAAAACTTTTACCGTGCAAGGTAAGACTTTGTTTGGCATGGCATGGCTTAATACTAACATGAGTATTTGTAACCTAAAGTTCCTTTTTTAGTAGCTTCAAAGAGTGTACTTAAAAATTAGTATTCCAGTAATTAAATCTTTTAATAAAAAAAAAAATAGCCATACCTTCTTTATATTTAGGTCTGCTACCCACTTCTCAAAATAATAAAAAAAACACTATGCTCATGCAGTCTTTGTTAAATACTAATGCAACTAGGATATATTTTGGTGTTGATATCATTTATGTGGGTTTTTGTTTCGTTTTTCTCTTACTATGGTTGTGTTCACCCTTCTAATCCTGGAGTGAACCGGCAATATGTCTCTTATTATCAATACAAAATGCTGAAGTCCTCTTTTGTAAGGGGCTAGCCAAGTCAAAGCACATATCCATTCACTAGCAGACCCACTAGCACAGTCCCTTTCATCGTAGTACCTAGGGAATGAAGAATTCCCACAAGCTCTCCACCACCACCAAACTGCTTTTGTCTCGCACAATGTAAGTGGGACTTTGATTATCAGCTGTCGAGCGTAATATTTGTAGCTGGATTGCCCCACCACTTCATCTTAAAGCGACACCAGCCATGAGCAAGTGCAAGAATATTCCTTTCGAACTCATTCCATTCACTATATTTATCACCCATCCTGAACTCATACATTCATTCTTTCTGATCCACTGACACCATATGCATACAACTCTTTCCATCTATTGCAGTCATCACATTCTCAGTCTTCCTCTCTGCCTTGCTCCATATACTTTTCTTGCTACATGCTTTCTAGTAACTACACCTTCATTCTTTGCAAATGCCTAAATCACCTCAGCACTTTGACAACTTTCCTTCAATGGCCATTTTCACTTTGTCTATTCTTAACACACCTATCATCCTTCTCAAAATACCTCTTTCCATTTTATCCAGTCTGTTCCTTTCATCATCTCTTATTTCAAGTCTATTTTTCATGCAAAGCCACAGACACAATAATATATTCATACAACTGCTTTTACACTTCCTAAATACTGTATTATTCTCATAACATTTCAGACTTCCTACACATTTAGTTATTTCCTTTACTCTGTAACTCACCTCTTCGTATAGTCCTCCATTAAAAACTACATGTGACCCCAGATACTAGAACCCCCTACTCTGTATCTTCAATCCTCTCGCTATTAATTTAGATTTGCAACCTGCCATTATAAATATTTCTTGGACACCTAATAACTTCACTTTTTCCCCCTTTAACTCTTACTTTCCTTCCCTGATACAACTTTTCAGCATTCACCATCTGCTTTAGTTTCCCCTTAGAATTAAGGCACAAGTGTAGTATCATCTGGATATATCAGCTGATTCACATATCTTCATTGTCTCCAACTTTAAAAGCCTTGGGGGCAAGCCAGTCAGCAAACTCTATCTAGAAAACAAGAACAAAAAAAAAGACAAATATGTACAATAAACGGCATTCTCCTTAGCTCCCTGTCAAAAGCTTGTATACCACTTTGTACATTCATACTTGTTTCCATTGATAGTATGATACACGTGCATTCCTTCAGTCATTCGTGACTTTTCCATCCATTTTAGCAGTCAACAACATTGTCATCCATTCCACTATTGTCTCTCAGCCTTTCATCATCTGTTTCACATGACACTATCAACTCCTGGTGCCTTACCAACTGTCAGGGCTCTCATGACCCTTGTACCTTCTCCTTTATAAATACCCTCTACCATTTTCCTCATTTATTGCTGGCATTTTTCTATCATCTCCCACAGCCTTAGGCGGTGCCTTTCTATTATCCTTCACATTCCATAACTCAAAATCCAGAGGATACTAATTTCCCTCACTTATATTGAACTGTAAAAAAAATATATTGCATTTGTTACTGGATGTAGTATGTATTGATTTTTGCATTTTGACTAGGATCCCAGACAGATCCCGGCCTTCTTCCCCGCACACTGGATGTTCTCTTCAGGTCAATAGGTGATCGTCATTATCCAAATAGCGATTTAAAGCCCCTTTACTTTTGTGGTATCATTCGACTAGAAGACAAAGATATTAAGAAAGAAGAAGAAAAGAAGCAAAATATCTTAAAGACAGGATTGGAGAATATGTCAAGATTTTCCCTCTCAACTTCAGTAAGACAATCATGATTTGTTGAAAACAGTTAACCAACACAGTGCTATTTCCACACTAATTGTAACGTTTTGTCATCTTAAATGTACAGTGTTTGAAATATGGACCATTTGATATTTTAGAATTACTTGTAAGAGCATTGTTATAAGCACAATAGAGTACTGTACTATTTTTTTCCCCGGTAACAGAACTGTATTTTGATTATTGTAAAGTACAGTGTAGAATTTACTTATTGTATAGTACAGTATAGATGCTGTGATCTTTTTTACTTAAAATGTCATACATTTATGTCAGATAAAAACATTACTATTTTAAGTTCCTCTCGAAAGATATTTCTGCCATATAAAGTGGTCAAATATCAATCTTTTAAGAGGTTTTCTGTTCTATCATAACATCATGTGTATACATTATTCTGGACCTGAGTAAGTTCTGTGTCACCTTGCTCTCTCTCTCTATTCCTTTCTTTGTTTTTTGTGTGTGTAAATCTTTCTGGACATTGTATGCTGCTTGTTTTTTTTGTATTCCTGTCCCTCTTAATTTCTTGTTAATGGCAACATCCTTCTTTACAGGTACTGTCAAAATTTTCTTCCGACAGCTTCAGTGATACGATGCCCTCAAGTACTAATACAAGCGCTAGTAAGTTAGTAAAATTTTTATTTGCTGTTTGAAATTATGAAATATTTTCATGTAATTTAAAATTATTCAAATGATCATATACGAGCATGCATGCATGATGATCTAATTCTTTACAAAATTATAATCCTCTTTAAAAATTGATCATTATCAGTATTTTATTTGTTCTTTATTTCGACTAATATAAAGAGTTTGTCGATATATATTCCATCAGAATAGAGTTGGTCTCAAAAAAAAAAAATTGGAGGTAATATATCCAGCCAATCTTGGGTGATCCATTGTATACAGTATACAAAAGGGGATGTCAACCCAACTTACCAAAAATTCAGTAAACTACATGGCTGCTATTCTCGCAACGGAATTGCTCTCTTGCTCAGCTGTACCTAGACTTCGTCTATAGTTTTCTGAAGTTGGCATGTTGATCTCCATTGCCAGTAGACCCTGTGAAATAGATTCCCAATGCGAACATGCCTGAGAGGAACTATGAGATTGTTTATTTTTTGAGTTACTCTTTTGCAGGTGCAGCAGAGCCATTCCAGGAGATAATCTTGTGATAGGCTGCATGAAGACACATAAATACACTTTTCCTCCCCTTAAGCACATCTATAGTCAGTTTAACACTGGCATACATATATAAACATCTACTACCATTCTGACAACAACGAATCAAGTTTTATAAATTTTTGCTTTGTATTAAGGATGGCACTATATTTAGGTACACTGCTGTCTAATATAAAGAAGGTATTCTACTTAGTAGCAACCCAAAACAAAAATGCATATAATACAAGAATACTATGGGAACTTTTGCCATAACTGGATAATGTCTTCAAAGTTTATTTTGTTGTGTTTTATATTTCAGTATCTTCTGTCATCGAAGTAACAAGCAGTACTGAAGATGATGCCATTGAGGTTCTGAATTCTGAAAACACAGTGTATGCTGTTTTTGTATCGTTTGCTGAAATATATAATGAATACATCCATGATCTCCTTGAGTGTGTGACTCCCTCTAAAAAGCATAAACGCCATCCACTGATGCTGGGAGAAGATCGTAATGGGTCTATTTATATTAAAGGTATGTGTGCGTGTGCTTCTGTTTTTATGTGGGTTTTTCTTTTCAGTCATTCTCTACTCTTACATATCCCTGAAAGGGAAAGTCTCTTAACAATAAGTACACTGTAAATAAATATTGATAATTACATAAGCTGTAGAGATGTAGCCTAACCGTTCAGGGATCTCTTTATGTATAGTCATATATACAACTGCCCTACCTTATCCATTCTCTCAGTTATCCAGGGTCAGGAAATTTTACTGCCAATAGAAATTCCCTACTAATTCTTAAGTATTCAATTGCACATACTTCTGAAATGTTAGAAAAGCTGAAGAAATCCAGAAGAGATTAGTGTAAATTCAAAAATGTCCCCGGGATGAGATTCATACTAATATCTCTGTTTAAAATATTTAATATCAAATTCCGAGAATAGACAGTTCATGTTTTAACTTCCCCACTGTTCTGAGGAAGGAAAAGGTGATTCAATACTAAGAAGATTACTAAATATGGGAAATTCCTCCTTGGATGTAAATTCATCATTTTTGCCTAGTATATTAAATGGGAAATTCCAAAGATAAACCATAAGCTTTTATTTGAGCATTATCCTGAGCTGAGGAAAAATCTGAATCAATAGAAAGATGATGCATGGAAATGGGAAATTTTCTAATGATGAGATTTATCCCTTGGTCCCTTTGTTCATTTTCTCTTCGTGATATGTGCCTCATGGGCATTAGCTATGTAGTAGGGCTTTTGGATATTTGATAGACCATTATATATCTATTGGTTATTATTTCTTGAGTACTTGCACTTAGTAATGAACTCATAGCACATGGATGTTGTTGTAACAATTCAGAGATGCCAGAGACAGTTTTGTAGTTCCTCCTTGATATGGCAAGGTGAAATATCTTGATTTCATAAACATAAAAAAAAATTCCTGCTGGGGTTGCAGAGATGTATAGTAAGGATTATTTATTTCTTGAAATTATGAAAAAAGAAAAAACTTCTAATTTTTCTTTTGCACCTCAATCTGATTTGTAAAGGTGAATGTAGCATTAAAATTGTGGGTGGAGGACATGAACAGAGAGCTTATGGCAGAATGCATTGAGCTCACGCAAAGACTACTTTTGTTTCACAACTTGTGTCAATGTTTCTAATGTATGTGACTGATGCTGTTATGCGCAATAAATTTATAAGAACAAATATACTTGCCCTTCCTCGTATGATGATAAGATGACACAAACTTTTCATTGCATAAGCGAGGATATGAAGTATGATGAAGGAGTTGTGGCATACTATAAAGGTACTCTTAACCCTCTGACAATTTATCAGAAGGAGAATCATCAAATGATAATAAGATGATGTTGTACAACCGTAAGAGAGCCATTTCCCAGGGTAAAAAAATTGCAGTGAGAGATGAGGTAATTGCCCAGGTGACCAAAGTCTCACTCAGGTTCTAGTGCCCTGTGAGGGGCAGGGGGGTTAAGGTAGTTTGGATTTATTTATTGCTCCTCTTCCGAATTGCAGCTCTAGAGGGTAGACCTACTACAAAGACGCTGTCACTCCAGGTCCACAATGATAAAAGCTGGGGATCACTGACACTAGAAAATTTTGTTGCCGAAGTTGATGGTTGGAATCCTCCAAAGCTGAAGCTTTATTGCTGATGATGATGGCTAAGGATTTTCATGTATATAATGTTTTTTCTAAAACCTTCTGGAAGAAAATTATGATTGGAAAATTTTCCTTTTAAGTGTTTAATATGCTACTACAATTGCTGTGTAGCAGTTGAGACATTACAAGTTATTTTACTGCTGTATTTAATTCAACTGAAGGTATTCGTTTACCCTAAACATTGTAAATGAGAGACATTCTTTGGCAGTAAGGGATTATGTTAGCAATGATAACTTCTTTTCCTCTAACAATAATTTTGCTAGTAATGCCCATTTAACAACCAGAGTAGATGGTGATTTCTTGATATTCATTCTTCACTTTAGGACTGCAGGAAGTACGGGTCACAAGTGCCGAAGAGGCCTGGCACCTTTTAGAAATAGGTCGTCAGAATCTACATTTTGCTGCCACACGACTAAATCACAATTCATCAAGATCCCACTGCATTTTCACGATTAAAGTTGTACGTCTTGCAGACATTCAAAACCCACATGTAGCTAGAGTGTCTATGTAAGTGTCTGCAATTAGTTATGAGTCTTGCACTTTGAAATTAATGTTACATACCCAATGTGATTTCTTTTCTGAAATTATTCAAACTGTTAGTAATTTTATAGTGTTAACCATAAACTGACATTAATAGTTTTGTCTACCATTAGGATGTCCATTTGTGATCTTGCTGGCACAGAACGTGCAGGAAAAACCAAGAGTAACCATGACAGGCTGAAAGAAGCTGGTAACATCAATACATCACTCTTGGTGCTTAGTCGATGCTTAGATGCCCTAAGGTGAACAAATTACATTGTACTGTATTATAAAGTTTTGTATATGGGATAATTTTTAGATATTAAAGCTAAAGGAAGATAGTACTGAGTTTAGTTTAAAAACATAATTCCAAAACTTTAAGAGAGAGACTTTCCATAATTAAATGAAAATAAAGGTTTGCTATTTTCTTGGTATAGTGCTAATTGATAACGATTGCTATTGCTAGTGTGTAAAAAGGTATATGTTCCCCCCATCTTAATGTATCCAGGCAAAATCAAATGCAGAAGGGTGCCAAGAAAAAAGAGGTTCCTGTACCGTACCGTGACAGTAAGTTAACACGGCTATTCCAAAGTTTCTTCTTGGGACGAGGCAAAGCTTCCATGATAGTTAACATCTCCAGGTGTCCGCTAATGTTCGATGAAACTCTACAAGTTCTGAAGTTTTCAGCTATTGCTAAACAGGTACATTTGAGGTTTGTTTGTGACACTTTATGCTGATATTACTATTCATGTCCATTGAAGAGGCATGATTATAGCCTTCATTCTAAATAGACGTAAATGAGTCATGTGTGGAATTCCTACAAAGTTCTCTTGACAGAGGCATAATATTTTTATTTGGCATTTGAGATCATTAAAGATTTCCTCTTATATATTTTACACTAGCTGTTAGCTAGTACATTTTACTGATAGCTGATGACCAGTTCGGCTGTTGGAGCCTTGTGAACAAACCAGTTAATGAACGGGGTAGTTTGTGGAAAACAGCAAAGGAGAAGTTCTCTTCATAAGTAATGCAATACTGTATGGTTAGTCGCATATCAGCCTCGGACCCTGTCAGTTGTGTATCAGAAAGCTATTGTAGGCTAAGAAAAGGTGAATGATAATGTGTCTTTTAATGCATTAGTATTAAAAGCAGTGAAATAGGCCAAGTCATTATAGGTTTCTGTAACTTAACAAAATTTCTCTTTTTATGTTTTTAGGTAGCTCTTACTCATGCCAAGGAACCAGACTGTCAACTTGCTGTGGCCAAGCGAACTAGTTGCCAAAGTCAGTTTTCGAAGTTTGTTCGAAATTCCTTGAACTCCTCCGGTAGACTCTCTGTTCCATGGGTCAAAGACACCAGTATTACTTTTGGAGAGAGGTAATGGAACTTTACTATGAATAAAAAACAATATATGTACATTATATGCTAAGTCTTAACTCAAGGCTTACGTTCATCTACACATTCACTTATATCTGGGATACTTTTTAGTGACTTCAGATATACAACCACAATCATAATATTCACTGATGGCAAGAAAATATCATTTGCCCTCAGCTTTGTGTTTCCCACCTCCAAAGGCCATCAGTAGGAAGACAGCCTATTTAATGGCAGTAAACATAGGGAACAGGGACCTCATCATTATGGACAAGACTTTAACATGGGAGATTTTATAAAATTATATCCTTCTACCACCAGGATCAGAAGGGTGCCCTAATCAGAGGAATAAGAAATTGTACAATTAAAGAAAATAAAGCTATATTTGAGCTCTTTTATTATAAAAATATTTTCAGTCACTTAATGGCCGCTATTTGCTGTATAGTAAACTATGAAACTATAACCTAATGCTTTATTTTACAACCAGCCTTGAGTTTCCCCAATTTACGTTTGCTCATTCATGAGGGCTTGATATTGCTCATTGATATCTGTAATGGTAATTTGTATATCACCTCACGCCAAACTGCTCTATCTCTTGTACACCTCTCAACCTCCTTGATGTTAAGGCCACCTTTGGACAAAGCATCACGCACCCTGTCCTTCCATCTCCTACTTATCCTACCTTCAATTTGAATACTTTGTAAACTTGAGCTATGTATGCTTTGCACAGTTTTTCCAATATTTGTTATATTTGTGTCCAGTTCAGCTACGCTATCTTTTTCCTACACTACAATAAACATCTTGCTTTCACACATCATATAGTCTGTTCATTTATCACACTGTGGAACCAACCAACTTCAGACATTCTTCTTAGACATATTGTTTTCTCTCTCTCCACTGCAAAACTTACTATCATACTATGCTGTTGGAGATATTATTCAATTATACAATCCAGTTTAATCTAGTTTTGGACTTCTCTCTCCAAATCCTACATAGTCCTCCTAATAGCTTTGTTCCTTTTCTATTTTTGTGGTCTCTCCATTCCTTTACTACCATCTGACTTTACATCATCTCTCAGGTATCTGACATTGTCATCCTGTTTGTTCCAGAACATTTAACTTTACCACCAAGTGACTCAGACCTTCAGCTCTACTACTTTGCTCACTATTCCTTTCATATTAACTGGTAGTTTCCTCCCTCAGCATTGCATGTCCAATTTCTCCATCAACCTTGGCAGTTTTGTCTTCTTATATACCAGTAATCGGTGCCATAAGTACATAGCAGTTTGGAATATTCCAATTCATACTTCCTTCTTCCATAGTATACTATAACTTAAACATTCTTGATATGTCTTTATTTAGATCAGAATGGTGGAAGTAAAATAGCAAATCTTCAAGATACTCCACCCATCCCTGGCTCTGTTATTCAATTTCTGGCATGAAGAATATCAGGCTGGAAGGAATAGGCAACGCCACTTCCGTATCTTTTGTTGCTTTCTACAGCTGACAGGAAGCAAGTATGAAAGTTCTTGCCCCACCAGAGATATTCTTTGTTATGTTGTGTAACATGCACAGCTTATGAACCTGAAATTCTTTCTCCTTTAGCGCTAGGGATTTATTTTCTTCAACATCATACCTTATCTTGCTGAAGCTAGCAGAGAGCCAAAGCTAAAGTATAACGGAGGAAACAGGGAATTTAGGACACCATACCCATTCTTATCCCATCTGTCAACTGCCCTATGGCAAAAGAAATTTAGGGAAGATACAATTGCCAACCCATTTCTTTGCTAGACCTTTTCAGTTTCTTCTACATGAAAGGTGTAAGAGGATGGAATCCTTTCTTCATCACCCTTGTAGTACCTAGGGGTTATATATTTTTTATATGCAAATATAGTATGTGATCTAATAATTTGATATTCAGTTACACTAGTATTTACTGTCGAATCTTTTACAGTATATTAATAATAACTTTTACAAAATGAATATCCTCTTATTCTCAACTCATAATATTCATAGACTATTCTTTCCAGTGACACTACCAGGGTAGAAGAAGCTTCTGTGATTGTAGAAGAGGATGAAGATGAAGAGGAAAATGAAAGATATGAGGTAAATTTATATGTATGTGTGATGCTGTCTGTTGCGAAATATCTAGCTTCGGTGGCTACATACAAAACAATAAATATATTTTTATTATCCTACTGTAGATGCTTATTCACTCAATATTACTGATGTGCGTGCTGCATGTAGTGACCATAACCAAGCCTTTTTACTCAATATCTTCAACAAGAAGGCCCTGATTTTCCTGGTTTAGCCCAACTTCATAAGTTAATACTGTAAATTTATAATGGAAACTAAACATTACTGTTATGGTAATTATATCTTTTCCACTTAAGGAAACATTGTCTTATTCTTTTAAACAAAATTATTTTGATCAAACTATGGCTATTTACCTAGATAAATACTGTACTTTATAACAATAAATATCTCAGGTGTAGTTACTCTTAATGCTCAGACAAAAAATCTTCTTCGTCAGCTTTATTAGCCCACCTCTACGGGGTCGCTGTATTTATTTGTATATTTATTTATAGATTTTTTTTGTTCAGACAAAAATATCTGACATTTATTTTTATTCCCTAAAGGCTTTGTTAAACGTGATCGCAAATTTACGGGACAAGCTCATTCAAGAGAACAAAGAAAAGAACGAACTGGAAGATCGATTGAGGAATGAACTCTGCAATGAATTTTCACAACAAATAGTGGAAATTGAGAATGCTTGGAGGTAATTTTTTTTTTTTTCTTTTGAAATTGAAGTTTTTGTCTTGTTTTCTTTTACTGGTTTGTGTATATTTGAAGTCTCATCATTTTTTTGAAAGGATGGGATTATTTGCATTTTCTCTACAACTGTTTTCATATATTTCTTTTCTACATATATACCCAAGTGCTGCTAATCCCTTCGTAAGGAGGATGGCAGAGTCAAAAGCTTAACTACAGCTGAAAGATCTTTTGGACTTTATTAGGACTGTCTAGGACAGTTCGATGTTAGGTCTTCCTTCAGTTACGGTTCTTTTTCTGTGCCTTCATCAACGCCGAATATTCTCAGATATTCGTTACACCTCTTTTTATCCCTTCACATCTAACAAGTCACAACACTTCCCATCTCTCTTTCTCTTTACTTAATGTTTTCTTCGTGTTCAGACCCAATGAGGTTAGGATAATTTATTTAATTATTTATTTTCTTTTATTATTTTTTCAGGTGTCACAACCATAAGGGGGCAAAAAAAAAAAAGTCTCCTTTAGCTCATTCAATACTAGCAGTTCCATTTTCTTGTCACAAACATTCTATCAATTTACTCCCTTTTACTCTACGAGCATGCACATTTAGTGACCTGGTTACTGTACTAGGGTTTATGGCGGAGACTTCTAACATAAGCCTATTATACCTTGACTTCTTAGGAGGTAAATGTGAAGGTGGGGGATTCCTAGTCTCCTTGCTGGGTTCCATTTAGTGGTATTTTTGTCCCCTGCCAAAGGAGGAAGAAAGAAAATATATAGTAAGGGGAAAATGAAGTCTGGGATGCAGAGAATGCTCAGATCATCCTCTGAATTAAAATGTATCCCGAAGGAAAACAGTTTATATTTTTGAATGTCTAATTTGTGGAAGTTTGTAATTTAGTAATTACTAAATTATTAGTTCACTTTTTGTGAAGTACCATAGAATATGAGAATTAAATTGCTAAGTATTCTGCTGATATAAAACTGATTCTGCTTTTTGCTTTGTTTTTCTTTTCAGCCAACGTCTCAAAGAACAAGAAGCAAAGTCAGAAGAGCTCAGTGAGTGGCGAATTAATGCCTTGACAAAATCAATGAAGAAGACTAACAGCCGCAAACGCTTTAGACCTGAAGACGATCCTGATGATGAATATGTCTCCTCCATATTACTTTTTCAGGAAGAACAAAAAGTAAAGGTATAGTACCAGTAAATACAGTAAAGTTATCATTTGTCGCTAGATATATTTTCATATATCATATATTGTAACTGTATCATAATATCATATTTCCTTAGTATCTATAGTATGGCAGAGATTGGTCTTTTTTTTTAATCTGAGAATCGAGAAATGAATAAAAAGATGTTAGGAAGGAAGTGAGAACCATGCTAAGAGGTGAGTCTGGCTGGGAGGAGAGATTAGCAGAAAACAATGGGCATTTGTTGGTGGATGCGAGTGAGATAGGCTAAGCATATGACGGAGTTGTTGAATGTGGAAGAATAATATAAAGAGGTGGTGATTGTGGCTGTGAGAGATGCAAGGAAAATACCAGTGATATATGTGGAAAATTATATGGTAACAATGATAGGAGGTATTAGTGTCTTTGGGATTAGTGACAGATAAGGCATCTGGGTTAGACGAAAGTTATGTGGAATGCGAGTCTAAGGCTTGACATACAATAGTGGAATGGATATTGAGGTTTTTGAACTTGTGTTTCAGGCAAGGGAGGGTCCCCATTGATTGAGAAAGTTCATGAGTAGTTGCATTATATAAGGGAAAGGAAGTTGTGTATGAATATAGTAGTTTTAGAAAAATAAGTTTGCTTTCGTGATAGGTAAGGTTTGGGGCAAGTATTGAATGAAAGTATTTGGAGATGAACTGAGAGAGTGGGGAGGGAAAAAGTGGGTTCAGAGGGAAGAAGCTGTGAGGATCAGGTGATTGTAATAAGACAGGTTTAAGAGAACTATTTAAAGAATGACAAAGATATCTTTTTGGCGATCATGCTTTAGTGGCATTTGAATAATTGATTAGAATCCATTGTAGAATGTCTTTTTTATGTATGAAATAGAGGAAATCTGCTGACTATATTCAAAAATTTTTGCAAGAGTAGAAGTGTGTATTATTGGTTAGAGGAGATTATAGTGTTGTATCAGGGATGTGTGATGTAACCATGGTTCTTTTGTGTGTATTTTGATTGATTAGTAATTGAAGTACATGCATGAGTGCTAATCAGAGTACTGAAATTATTGGATGAGAAAGGAAGGTTATGGAGAGTAAATCAGTTGTCGTTTGCAGAAAGCAGGCATAGGAGAGAAGCTTTCTGATAAGTTAGACCAGAGAGTGCTTAGGTGGCCTGGGCATATAGAAATCATGTATGACGAACAACCTACTAAGAGAGTTTGTGAGCAGAAGTAAGTCTGAGAGGAAACAAGAATAAGATAGACTGATGGAGTGCAAAGAATATTGTGTTCACATGGTATGTCAGTGGAATGGGGAAGAGAGAATGCAAGAGGAATGGTTGGAGTGATTATGAATGGATAATGCATCTCAAGGGATTTTCCTGCACCTACTCAGTGTTGCAGATTGGGACTGATGAATGCAGCCATGGTTGCTGGGTTCCCTAGTAGTTTGTGTGTCACGTACTTACAGTATGTGTGATCCAATCTGTGTGGTAGGAGAGATCATTTCTACCTTTCATCTCCAAGGTACTGAGATGTGACGGATAAATGAGTGGGCTTTCTATTGAATGGATGTGCTTTGACTTGGCCACCCTACCTTTACATAGGTAAAAAGCAGACTGTGTATATGCATGTATGATAGTTACTTCTTTATCAAATTCATAGGGCATTGAGACCAAGTGTTTAGGTTGATTGTATTCAAGTCCAGTACCCTACAATTTCCCAGATATGGGACATACCACTATCTTACGTTTGTTCCTCATGTAAATAAACGTGTACGCACACAATATATAGCTGTCTCCTTGAAGGTCATTATTTTCACTTACATCATTTCTTACTGTCAACTAGGAGAAAACTGCCTATATAGAGGAGCTTGAGATGGAGAGGAAGCACCTCATGGAAGAGTTGGAGGCAGTTAAAGCCTCTCAAAAGAAGACTAGTGAGCAGGCAAATCGTGCTCAAGAAGAAAATACAAAGCTCAATTTCCAGCTAGCTCAACTCACTCGCAGCAATGATGAAGCTCTGAAGCAGTTGGTAAGGTTCACTTGTTGGTAATATTAGCAAACACTCGGTGTAAATGTTGAACTGTAGAACAGATTTATCAATAACTTAGGTCATAGTGCATTTGGTTCCATACATTGTTTTTAATTACCTCTTATGTGCACTTTATACTTATCGAGTTGCTAGAGGCTTGGGAATGACATATGCTACTACTATTCTTTCTGTAATGATAAAGTAAATATATAATTTTTCTGACTTGTAAAAATGTGGCTCAAACTCTGGCCCTTGTTGTATAAGAGATCTCTAACCCATCCAGCCTCGGAAATTCGTCTTATAACTTTTATAACATCCTCTGAATATATGAGGCTATAATGCTTTGAAATTTATCGCTGTCTGCACCCTTTTTGGAGTGTCCTTTTTAACAGCCTGTTTATTACAGATTTCTTTCGCATGATACAGTAATGTGAACTTTGTCACGGAGTGGGACAAGTATTCATATACTTATGATTTCCAGCATGGCAGTGACATGTCGCTGAATATGAATCATTAACATTTGAGACTGTTTTCAGGAGGAATATAGAAAAAGAACTTTGTGTAACGGTAGTGAAAACCAAGAAATACGAAATCTGCAAAATGAGCTCCAGAATTACCAAGCAGAGTTGTCACAAAAGGAAAAAGAAGTTGTGGTAAGTGTTAACACTCTTCCCTGAGTTATGCATTAAAAATATGGGTTTTTGTATTTTATTTTTCCTCTTGATTCTGCATTGCCGGTAATATTCTCAAATATTTTAATTTTTTCTCCTACTTTTCATTGTTGTCATATCCTGCAGAGGTTAGTAAATAGTAAGTCAGAGAAGAATTTTTATGAGTGTGACACCAGGCAGGGTGAGGAAAATTGCCCTGATCGAGAATGGGCTCAAAGAAACATAAAGCATAGAGAAACAGTTGGGGAGTGTTGTGACTTGTCAGATGTGAAGGGAGAGTTAAAGATGTGTAATGACTGTGCAAGAATATTACCTTTAGACGTACGCATAGACAAGAATTTGTAACTAAGGGAAGACTTAACATCGAGCTGTCCAGGACAGTCTTTTGTCTAAAAGGCCAGCTTGCATCATTGTTACTATGATATTAAACATCTTAAATATATTTTTAACATCTTGATTACCTCCAGTATTTGCCCTTCTAAAGTTCTTTACAATTTTTAGTTTAAGTAACTCCTTGAATAATCTGTGAAACAAAGAATCAGAAATTGCATATACAGTACAGGTACTTCTTAGTAGCAAATTGGTATCTGAAATTTGTTTATCCATGATGTTATATCTCAATGAATGTAGCAGGTATGCACAACTGTAAATAATGAATCGAGTTGGAATGACTTGATCATACTTTGCCTATTCTCATCTCTCCCACACCAGATTTTTAATTGTAAGAAAAGAACTCATTGAGGTCAGCCCCCTTCCCCTCCCATGTTTTTGTCATATACATCCTGAGACCTGTAGGGAATAAAAAGGTGAAATTTTTTCCCCTATACTACAAATAGAGATGCAATTTTGCCTTTGCTGGTGTAAGTGGGAAATGATTATATCTTCATGGCAGACGACTTAATTAGACATTATTAATAATAATACAAATTTAACATCAGATGCATATAACGCACAGTGCTGACAACTGTCATGTTTTCCAGACACTGAATAAGATGTTATTCGAGGCTGCTGAGGAGTTCATTATAAAAGAAGAAATTATCAGCAATTTAGCTAAGTCTACAGAAAAGAATGAGAAGGATAATAGAAGACAGGTACGTTTATCCGTGATACTAAGAAGATGAGACTACAAATTGATTTATTTTTCTCTTGTTTATAAAAAACTGGGAAGTGTTCTTGTTTGCATATGTAAAACTACTACTAATGATACAGAACTAACTATTCCTTAACAGTGATGCAAAGGTATTTTGTTTAATCATAGCTTTGACAGCCTTAGTATAATTATGTTATTTTTACCTCATTCAATGTCATTATATATATGGTGGTAGAAAGTGAGTGGTTGCACAATTTATATAAGTATTCTGGAAGTTTTAGTACCTAAGAAATAAAATCAGTCATAGATAACGATATTGTGTGGATTACATAACTCACTGTGCAAACATATTGGTTACCTTCAGCTCATGGTGATCAATGATTTGGAAAGCCAACTTTTGGAAACCAGAGATATGATGAGCCAGCATGCCACACAGTTGGAGGAACGAGACCAGCATATCTCTGATTTGAGAGTGCAGTTGGCCATTGTACAGGTTGGTGTATTATATTTTTTTTAGACAGATTAATAAAATTTTGATACCACTTTATGTTAAAAGCAAATGAGTAATGATAAGCTTAAGCAATGTAGTACTTTAACGACAATTTTATAATTAGGTCAGTGTTATGACTGCAATATTTTTTGTTAACTGCAATGTTTGCATGACTGGAAGAGCACTGCAATAACACAGAAAGTATGTTCTTTATACATCAGTTTTAAATGATATTCTGCTAAAGTATTCCTGCCAACAAATTTAGTCATGCAGAACACTACTTCCATCATATATTGAAAAGTATCTATAGTATTACACTAGTTGGATGTTGGATGTATTTAAGTGTAGTGTGATAATATATTGGTGTTTGGTATGTATTAAGTAGAGTTTTATGTTGTATTAACTTTGCAAACAGACGTCAAATATTTGAATATAGTGTTGCCACAATGAGTGAGATGATGCTCTCAAAAATGTTGCTTCTTCATCTCTGTCAACTGAAAATGTACAAAATTTCAAGTGTACTTGTCCTCATTAAATATAAGTGTCAAAAGTTGGAAGCAATAAGAAGTTCATAGTGACAGTATGTAAATGAGAAACAACTTAATCCAATAGTCATAAATATACAGAAATGGTATATTATATAACTAAAAATGAATGGGGAAACATTTGTTTACAGAAAAGATTAGCATCCTATGCTATGAAGTGAATTCATATATTGAGGGTTGTGTGAGAGGGCTAAGCACATTCACAGTGATAATGCCATTTCTTATGGCTGAGAGGAACCCACTGATATGTATGTTTATTCCATTTAGAGAATCCAATACTTTATCATTCTGCTAAGCGACTCTCATGAAGTGTATACTCTATATTATTTTATGACCTAAACTGTTACAAAATACTGCATATACATTTCTTGCAAAAACATTTAGTGTAATATAAAAGTCTCGACCACTTAAGAGTGGCATTCTTTTCTACCATCTCTTTCACCTAACATGGGAATTTAGATTATGCAATTCCCTATACAGTATTTCTGTTTTTATGTTGGAGACTGACTGAGGTGAAAAAGTGCATGCTAATGATCTCAGATATTGTAGTATATTTTTAATGCCTTAAAAATGTAAAAATGAAGTGCAGGAATAATGTTAATGCAATATTACTATTTTAAGAACTTTTATTTTTTCACAATCATGTAGAACGTAGAGGACGTAGTGGGCGAGTTGAAGAAACTCCGTAACATAACTGAATCCTATCAGACACAGATACTCATATTAGAACAGGTATGATGTGGATATTCCAGTCTGTTGTTATAGTTATTTTCATGGGTATGCTTATGTACTTAATTCTGTCTTCCCTTCTTAGCCTTATGATTATCTGCACTTAAGGCATTCATGTATACTTGCCATCTTTAGGACTACTATATAAACTGTAGGGGGGAGTCCTACATATGGGATATTCTCTAATTCAGAGCATATCTAGCCATTTCCCTTAATATTTACTTCAGTAACATTCCATATGATACTGGAATGTTAGTATAATTTTCATCTATATAAGGATTATTGTGATAGTTTTGTCAACTACACATTGTTGGTTGAAATGCATTAATATGACAAATGGAATATTAAAGTGATGCTATAGATTATTTAACTTTTTAATGATAACTTTATTACTATAGTTTGACATGCATTTCCGCTGTGCATTCAAGTTATAAAGATTTTACTATGGTGAGTAAACTTAAATCTTTTTTCATTGTCTTAGAATCTTACAACAACTGAAAAAGAACGTAACAAAGCTGAAAAAGAACTTCATGAAATGAGCATCAAAAAGCGACAAATCGAAGAGGACTTCTTAAGGTAAATTATTCCTTATGTACTTATATCATTGTACTGAATACTACCATTAATCTATTCAAGAAGAGAAAGAGGCAATCAAGAGGAGTACTTATTAAAAGGCATATCAAGGTTAGCAGTAAGGTTTAATACAGGAATAGCAGGTTCTGCCTGTCGGAAGTGCATAGGAGAAAAGCACAGTTTCATGAATGGATAGGAGTACTCTAGTTCTTATATTGTAGCAACAGAGGCACTTTTACAGACAATCTGAAAGCTGTGACATGGAGATAAATTGAGTGAGCATAAAAAAATTTGATTGTAAGGCAGAATTAATAAGAGGAGCTAATCTGGAGAGAGCGAGAGCTATTGCTTTGTGCCTTGAGCTTTATATGCATATGGTGTTTCCGAGTTATACATAAATGTTTTGAATGATATGAATTTACATGTTATAAAGCATGCAGTGTTGAAAGTATTGCTATTTTTCTAAAAAAAAAAATCTTAACTACTTATTGTAGCTGTTATTATTGTAACAATATTCAAAGATAAATAGCCTTATAATTATTAGTAATTTACAGGGATAAAAGCAAGCTCTTGTTAGATCTTGCAAATCTCAAGCGTAATAATAATGCAAGTGGTCTTAACAAGACTGAGAGCTCAACTGAGCTAAAAGAAGCTGTAACTAAAGTGGCAGAGCTACAACGGGAGGTTGACACGCTTAAGGAGGAGAATAAACATCAGAATAATGAAATTATAGAATCTAAAGAACTCTTTACACATATGCAGAAGGCTAATACACAGTTGGAAAGCCATCAGAAGGTCCTGCTGAAAGAAAGAGAAGATTTGTGCAGAGAGATGGAAGAGGTTAGTAGATTTTTTTATGTTATGAAATATGCCCATAGTTTGTTCATAACCTATAAATTATAATGCGTTTCCACTTACGGTTGCTTGTTGCTATATAAAAATCTTGTGCAAAGAAATCCATTGCAATTACTCACTCAGTGATAGGAACTGGGATCTTATATTAATATAAATATGGTAAAGGGGTACTAGTGTTTTTCAGAGGACCTCTATGCCAGTTAAAAGTAATTCTTCAGAGCATAAATGCTTGCATTGCTCAATTATATTTGTTTCCTATTAAAGTTTCAAAATGATTAGAGACGGTAGCTTTGAAACAGTATAGCCTGTTTCTGAAAATGGATCTATGAGTAGTTGTGAAATTTTACAAGAGATGCTGCTGGCATAAGTCCTGCTTTTTCTAAAGTTGACTTGTTATATAATGTAATTGTGAGCAGGATTTCGTGTTTGCATTGATATATGATTAAAAATATTGGATAACTACCAGTTTTGCCTATAAAACTCATTTTTAATGATTTATTAACTAATTTTTTGTTTAAATTCCTCTACATCGGTATAATGTCATGAGGAATCACTCTGATGCATATTCCTTAGCTCATATTTTCAGGGGGTCATTAGGTCCTTTGCTAATTTATAACCGTATAAGCAATCGGTTTTCATTTTGATACACTATTAGAGATATATTATCATTAGTAAATGCCCCCATTGGATTTGTGTGAATGTGTCTGAAAGAACTTTAAATGGCCCAATGAATGCTACTGCTCAGTTAGTCATGTTTGGCAGTTTTCATCGTGATGAAGATATAGAAACTAAATAATGTGTTTATATGATGTGTAATATGATCCGTAAATCAAACTTCTCCATACATTTCTATTGGTGATAAGTTGTAGTAATAATAATTTGCCAGTGTTACCATAAGTGAACTAAATTATTCCTTGATCATTTATAGACAAGTTTCTAGAGAAAATGTAGTACAGTAATTTATTGTGGAATCGCAGAACGGACATTGGCAATACCCTGCTGTTGCATTACTAGTACTTTAACTTTATTTATGTAGTTAGTATTTTATAGGTTATAGTCAGTACATCGTTATTTAAAAATTTTCTTCTTTATTCATTTTTAATGTTTTAGTTTGTGACAGAAGAATTTATCAAATTTACCATGAATGCAAGTATTTTAGGTGACTATAAAGCTTCTCTTCCCATACTTTTCACAGCTGACCAAGAAACTAGCTGAAAATCAAGAGCAACAAGCTACCCAACAAGCAGATGAATCTACCCTGAAAGCTAATAATGTCAATATCACAAATCAAGTGAACACGCTAAAGAATAAAATTAAGGATAACGAGGAGCTTGTCTCAACAATGGGAGAACGGCTTTTACATCAACAGACCCTGTGTGAAGACCTTACTGCGGAGAAGGAAAACTTAGAGATTGAAAAAGAAGAACTTTTGGAAAAGGTCAAAAACTTGAGGGAAAGTCTTGATGTGCTAGCAGACGCAAAAGAATTGGTTACTGAATGTCACAGGTTAGAAAATGAGTTAGGAATTATTAAGGAGGAAAATACATCTTTGAGAGCAAGTAAAGAAAAATGCAGTTCAATGCAAGTAAAGCTGGATGAAGTTGAGATGAATTTGGCTGTCATTACTGAGGAGTCAGTAAAGAAAGAACAAGAGTTAACTGACAGAGTCCTGAAGAATGAGGAAATTATTGAGAAGCTTAAGAATGAAAAGGAACAGGTTATTCGCGAGTTCACTGTAGATCTAGAATTAAAGGACAAGACAGTGAATAGCCTACAACTGCAGCATCAGAGCTTCCAGAGCAAGATTGAAGACTTAAACCAACTCCTAGATAAAAAGAAAGAAGAGGAACATTCTCTCAAGGGATCTTTACAGAAAAAAGAAGCAGAATTAGAAGAAATCATGTCATTACATACAAAGAAAGAGGCTTTAGAACAAGAAATCAAGTCTTTGAATGCAAAATTTGAAAAGGAAACAGAATCTCTGACAGGGCAAATAGAAGAGCTACGCAGAGATTTTGAAACCGAATCAAAACTGAAATTAGAAACAGAAAAGCAAAAAATGGAATTAGAAAACCTTCTGTCAACGCGTGAGTCAGAAATTGAGGATATTTTATGTGCTAAAGAAAAATTAAAAGAAGATTTAGATGAGGCCAAGAATTCTCTGTTAAGACATCAAGAGAAAGCAGAAATATTCTTGGACGAGAGGGAGAAATTGACTACAAAACTAAATGATTTGGAAAAAGACATTAGTAACTTAATGGATGAAAAGAATTCTCTTACTGCTAACCTGGATGAGATGAAACAAGAGAACACAGCTATCAGAGGTAAATATATCTAAGTACCTTTGTATAAATAGATCTTCAGGTATTATTCTGTAATTTTAATGAAGAGCTGTAGGTTTTGCCAAAACAGGAAAAACCAAATCCTGGTGGTGCATTGTAGCAACTATAAGGGTTTGGGGAGATGAGGAATGGTTATAATTCTCTTGTGGAGGGTAGAGCAACTACAGATTAGACTAGGTTAGGCAGGGTGTGATGAGGCTTTACTACATACTTATTACAGTTGTGGTGACCTTGATTGCTGCACTAGTAGTCTTCTCATCTCTCTGTGTGGCTATGTGTATATATAGTTTTCCTGAGGAAAAAAGAAGAGCCCTTAGGTGTGTTACAGCTTGGAGAGATGTCGTTATCAGCCTTATATGTCCTACCCCAAAGGCACTTTGCAGCCACAAACAGAGGAAAGAAAGAAATCTGAGTATAGGTTTGAGAAGGTATACAGATGGGAAACCATTGATTGAATAAAATGAGACCCATTTTGTACCCAAGAAAACTTATATCCATAGAAATGACTTTTTGTACCTATTTTGTGGCATATGATGAAGTTGTATCCAAATCCTTAATAAACTTGCATAATTATCAGTGCAGCTACTGTAAAAAAATTCATTTACATATAATTTTCAATATTTACTGTTCTCATAACTACTCTCCTGTATTTTTAGTGTCACTTATACCTTGTAACTAATTTACCTTTGTTTTAAGAAAATGATATACTTTTTATTAAGTTTTTGAAAATGTTATATTACTGAAATGGGATAGGGGAATATCCTTCCTACGTATCTAGTGTGGTGTAGCAGGGGGTAAGTAACCCTCTGACTGTATACTTGCTGTATAACCACCAAGTGCAAGGGTCATGGTACAAGCTAATGAGCCTCCTGACTCAGCACTCTTGTTCTGGTAATGGTGAGCCAGTTGAATATGTAGGTACAGGGAAGAAAGAGGAAAACCCAAGACAAGTTGGAAAGACTGTATAGTGGCAGACATGAAAGAAAAGGTCCTGGATATCATCGTGACATGAGACAGAGGCAGGTAGAGGTGGCTCATCAAAAACAGCAATCCCATATAAAGACGGGTCAATAAAGCTAATGAAGTAGAATAGTGAGCCAGCTGGGTTTTGTAGGAGGAAGTGCCATATACATGATGAAAAAACTTATAAGCTATTGGTTATTTTTCTTCAGACACAGAACATATTCTTCGGGCTCAAGTTGATGAAGCTAAAGAAGCCTTTTCAGAAGTGGACAAATTAAGATCAGACAATCATCAGGAACTTTTGTCATGTCAGGTAAGAGAAGTGTTTACCTCTGTCTTAACTGACTGCATTTGAATATTTTATAGTTTGTCACTACTGTACTTTTGACATGAGGTTGGGTAAGCAGTAACCAGCACATTTGTTATAATCTACCACAGTGTAGGTTATATTACAGCAAATTTTATGGTACGAACTAGTTTCAACTACTGTATGTGTTTGACAATATTAGAATTACTGTTTAATTTTTTTAAAATGAAGCCACCCTGCTGGCAGCAGGATATGGTATTTTGAAAAAAAGAAATGTCTTAAATTAATACAGATAACTTGAACAGTAATTTCCTACTGTTGATCATCTCTTGTTTTAGGTAATTTCATTTCACCGTAATTTTTTTTTTTATTAACATTGCCAGAATGGCATCATTAATTTTCACTGAAGATTCATAGGAGGATATTTTCTCTCATTTCTGAAGAATCCAATGAGCACATGCAAGGTATCCAAGCCCACTATTCCATCACTAACAATTATTGTAATATGCCCTTAGGAGGAGCTTCAGGCAACTAAAGACTCTCTTCAAGAGGTGAAGAAAGAACATTCTTTATTAAAAGATAAAGTCAAGGAGAAAGAAGAAGTTATATTTTCCTTGGGAGCAAAGGTACGGTGCTTGTTACATATGGTATTTGAAAATGACAGTACTTGAAACTCTTATGTACATATCAGTTTTTATGCCATCAGCATCTCATGGCTGCATTGGTAAATGATATCCCTGATGGTGGCTTAGATAATGAGTTTTACCGTTGTATTCCTTAATTAGGGTTTGTGTTAACCTGGAAGGATATGTGCAAGAATTTTTTATTTTTTTTATTTTTTACAAAGAAAGCTGTGCCTTTGTAAGTTGAATAGATTTTGAAAACTATGAAATACCAATATATATTCCAGAAAAATTTAGTCTATTGGCAATAGGCTTATGGTGTAAAACACCTTGTAAATATTTTAACTGTATTCTGTCTGCATTCATAGGTTTTAAGTTCGTCACATGGTGTATATAATTCAGTCCCAATTCTTTAGCATTGGTGTGTGTACATTTTCAAAAGCAGTGACGTTTTTGTTTTATGCTATTCCACTTAATTTTGGTATTTTTATTTAAATACAGTATTTGCCAAATCCTACTGACACTAAGAGGGTAATGATGATACAAGGAGAAAATAATTTCAAGGAACTTGTTCCCGTATTCGAGTGTGGAAACCTTTTTTCCTCCATCTTCAGCCATCCCTTTAATGACATGTTGAGTCTGAGGACAGAAGTCTTTCTGATCCCACCATCAGGCCTTTATTAAGGAAAACAAAAGGTGTGGGGGGGACTACTCCCCAATGACGCATAATTTCCATAGGTTACATTAAGTTTAAATATATTTTATAGATTGAATCCCTGGATCGAAAACTGACCATGGCAGAGGAGGAGCTGGAGGAAAAGAAGAGGATTTTCCAGCAAGACCTGAATCTAGCCAAGATTAAATGTGACATGTTAGAAAAGGTAATATTTCTAACTCAATACATTGTTTTATAATAGTTTTGGGTACCGTAAAGGAAGGGATTGTGCGCGATTTAATAAAAGTTTTAATTTTATTCAGTACATAACGTAAGTTTATTAAAATACGCTTGAATTACAGTATGAGTGTTCTTTAATTTATTTATTACACTAAACTAGTCAGTCTTGTATTTTCCTATCATATTGTCCAGTTCTTTCATTTGTCATAATGCACTGATTTAGTTTAATTGTCATTGAATAAGTAATTAAAAACTGAAATAAAACCTTTTATTTCAGTTGTATAAAAATCTGATTAATATCCAGCAAAATGCATTATTATAATTAGACTCCTTGTGGATGTGCTTGTATTACTGTAGGAAGTGAGAGCCGTCCGTGAAGCTCGTACAGAGGAAATGAATCAGTACACCACTCAGGTTTATGAACAAGAGGAACAACTACGCTTAAAGGACACAGAGGTTTCCACTCTGCAGCAAGGTTGGTTCATATTATCAAAAATAACTACAGGATGACGTAACCCTCTGACGCTAACAAAGTGACTGCAATAATAAGGAAAGGAGCAAGGCAGGAGGTCCTCATCATACAGTGCATGTCGTTTCTTTAGAGTTCATCTGATTTTGGCATGAAATAAATCAAGAAGAAAAGGCTTGCCTCCCCTTACTACTCTATCCTATTAAGTTGGCTCTTTTGCCAAGCAGGAAGAAGAGGGCAAAATTTCGCCTCCCACGATACCAAGATATTCCTTTCATTTGGCTTTCACAACAAAGACAAAATATGAGGGCAGTCAGGAATATGTCCTTTGTTTTGTATAAAACACTTGATTCTTTCGTTATTCAAGTCTCTCCTAAACAGGTGTTATCATAATTTTGATATTGGTATCATCTACAATTCTGCACTGTAGAGTGCATGAATATCCATAGTAGCAGGCTTAGATTAACGAGCTAATGCAGTATAAACAAACCGATTGAGCTGCCAGTTATATAGTGAGAGGACAAGCCTGTTATAGGCCAGTACATACTTTTACTTGAGAGCTATAATTAACAACTTTCTGACAGATCTATATACAGTATTTACTTTACTTTTTGTCGTTATGCACTTTTTCACAAACAAAGCTTACTATATAAAGTGTGTTTGGCAGTCTGGCAGCATCCCACTATCATATATTTTAAACTCAATTTTGTCTATTGGTGTCTTTAAGTGAGTTTAGTTAGGAAGTTTCTTAACATTTTAATTTTTTTAAATGAGTTATGGTTCGTAAACGACATCAGGTGTATATTAGTGGTGCCTCCAAAAGGCAAAGAAATAGGTGTCTTGAGGAAAGAAAACCAAATATTTCTGAGTCTATGTAGCTTGTCAACAATTGCCTTCCTTTGTGGTATGCCCATCTTGTAAGCATTGGTTTCGTAAAATAGAATGGAGGGACCATCACTAGTATGGCAATAGATGAGTGAGGGTAAACGTAAATATCTGAAATCTCAAAGTTGGGGTTCATGGGCTGCATGAAGATTCAGAAAAAATATGCTCTTCCCCACTCGGTATGCCTTTTGTGGTAAGTATTTTAATGAACTTATTTGTAGGGGTATTGGTTGTGTTGAAGTATGCCTTTTCCACTGTGTAAAAAAATCTCTTACTTTCAAAAACTGTGAGCAGTACATAGGTAATGTCGCAGAAAGCCAGACAAAATACTCAAAGAAATTTGAGGACGGTGGAGACAAATCTCTACAACTGAGGTTTTGTCACTCACTCAAATGACAAAATTAGAAAATGCCAGGGTTTCACAACCTTTAATATATACCCAGTGACCCAAAGGGGGTTACAACCCACTAGTATTGGAATAGTGGCCTAGTTATGACTCGGCTCTGACCTTAAGTTGCGTGTGGCTGTGGAAAATTTCAGACTTGGGAGATTTAGGAAATGAAAGCACTAACAAATTATCTGCATGTTTTGAAAAAAGGTTGGTAAGGAATTCTGAACTTGCTATACTATGCTAGTGTTTGCTTATTTTAGTATAATCTTCAAATTGAAAAATGACAGTCGATTTAAGAGGAACTTTACAAATTTCAAAGTCACTTTCTCACCTATGACACTTTTAGTGCAAAATGAAAATGAAGTAGATAATGGGGTACTTTCATTAACCAAGATATTGTTCTAAGTTCTTTCTTGTCCTTCACTTAGGCACTGGAATCTCCCGAAAATCCTCAAGCGTTTAGATGTTCGTGATCTTGTTACTTAGGCACATGCACAGCATTTATTTTGTAAATGCAGATGCAAAGCTTTTACTGTACATCTAGGCCAATTGCTGGCCACTTGCATGTATTCAAGAGCCAATCATTTGTCACTTACCTCTCAGGACTTATACTATTTTAACCTCTGTTCCAACATGGCTTTATTTTGCTTGCACTGTGGAAGTAATCCTCTGTGCTCCAGGTGTACATCTGTGATCTCAACAGTTAATCTTAGTTAAGGGGGTCTGAGCATACCCTTAGATTGGTAAAGAATGTCTAAGGAGTAAAACCTTTCAATTCAGAATAATAATTTCATGACTGTTGCTACAATAGTATGTTTGATAGGTTGTTTTAGGGAGTTAAGCCCTTTTAGAATAAATATCTTTTGTGACTTGTGTTAGAATTAGGATTTAAAGTGATTTAAAGGCGGTCTGGGGAATGAGGCTAGGAATTATGGTTTGCCATTGGTATTATATATATTTTGAACCATTTGATGTATATATTTCAAAGAAATTGCTAGCTTTTAAAATTTTCACCCCCTAAAACCTCAGATTCCTGCTGTCCCCTATTCCTAATGGGTGAAGATATATAAACTAATAATTTCCTACATATTTTATTATCACTGTTATTCAGAATGCATTGAATACTACTGGAAAACCATAATGTCAAATTATAGATTGAATGTCTGAAAGTAATCAGTTTTCCTGTTGTTAATTAAAGGAGTTATCATATAAAACAAGATTAAAACCATTTTATTTGCATCAGCATTTCGGTCATTATGTAATATATGGTGAGAATATCACTGCAATTTAGATAGCCATTAAATCTGGCAGCAGTACTGTTTTCCATACATTGGAATTGGAGATAATTCTTTTGTAGCCTTTTGAACACAATTCCGTTATGAATACATAAGTCCTTAGTGATGGTAAAGAATGCATTTCACTGTCCAATATGTGTATTGTAAGAGGTGAAGGAGGAATACCGCTCTTGTTCTTTGTATGTTTTCGAAGCCGACTAAGATGGATATCCTTGCTAGTGATGGAAAATGATTCCATCCTATTTTGCCCTGTATGTCGTAAGAGGCGACCAAAAGAGATCATGGCTGCCAATTCCATCCTCCTTGAATTTTTCTTTTATTTCTACCACACGAGATGAGGATGGGTAGAGTTTTGCTTCTCTGTTTTGTACATTTATGAGATAGAGAAATATCTTTTAAGAGAATTTACATATATATGTTATTGATGTTTAACCAGTGTCTAATCATATAATTTTTTTGTCAGAAATAAAGAAGTTGCTCCAACTGTCCATGTCTTCATCTCTATGCAGTGTGAGCCAGAATACAACAGCCGACACATCCTCTGTTAAGAGAGAAACCAATGAGAGTGATAATAATATACTTGCTCTTAGAGAAGAAATTAGGTATGTACAGGAATATTTTGTAAATGGTAAAAAAGTAATGGTTGAAGAAAGATGAAAGTGAGAAAATGGGATGAAGATGATTTTTTGTGAAAAGGAGAAGGTAATGAGATGATGAATTGAATAATCATATACTTTTAATTATAGGTGGGGTGATAGAATGATGGATGATTAAGGTAGGAGTTAAGTTTGAAAAGAATAAGGTATTGGGAATCAGAAAGGATGGTAAGGCTAACAACATTGAGATTAAACTGAAGTATGGAACTGGAAAAATATGTCAGCGTTTAGGAGCAGAAAAATGAGAGCCTTGATATCCAGCAGGATGAAAGAAGTTCAATGGATAGATTGAATTGATATCCTGTAACATACTGTCATAACTTCATTTCATTCTCGTACTCCATGTTGTTCCAAAGTAGCTGGGTAAACTTTAAAACTGTGTACATGAAGGTATTACACCAGTATTTGCTGTTAATACTCCAATATAGATATGTAAATAAATGAGTAGAGAGAGGAAAAAGGAAAAGAATATACCTACTTGAATTATTTTTCTTTTAAGTGTGAAAAGATAACGAGTTCTTATTTTCCCATTTGCAGGCAAAAAGATCTCACAAACAACAGCTTACTAAAAGAAGTCTCTGATTTGAGAGGTCAGCTAGAAAATCTTTCTTTGTCACATTCTGCACAGATGTCAAAGAAAAAAGAACAAAGAAAGGTGATTATTTTTTATTAGTAGTAATGTAGTTTCATCCCTGGTGATGGAGAAGACATCCACACTTGTATTTCCTTTTTTGAAAAAAGCCATTAAAATGGATTGGGAGTGGAAACCAGGCAGTCTCTCCCTCAACCATTTTTTGTCTTGTCAAAAACAGCTAACTAGCTATGCTGATACCCTCCTACAATTCTATTTTTCAATATCTACTTGTAGCCAGCCTGCGAGTTTCAGTGGGATGAGATATTTCTTATTAAAAAAGAGAATTTTAAATTTCTTTTCTATACTGATTCTTGAAATGCTGCCTGTGTAGAATGTATATGACTCATATTTCTGATGACTAGTTATTATATATGCAATTACTTCTGTGTATGGTCACATTTCTTCCTTAAATTATTATTTTATTTCAAGGATGTTAATAAAAATAGTACCGTTTCTGTATTACAGATAAAGCAATATTAATTTATACAGTTTATAGTTTATTTCGTGTACTCATGAGGCTTTATTTCTTTAGCTCTTTTATGTAATACCCTCATACAAGTCGGGAAGAATGTAAGATATTATTAATTTAAACCTCGATTTCAAAAATATTGTTACTAGTGTTATTATCATTTATATGTTTGTTGTTTTGGGAATACTTTTTACCCTCGTATTTCACTTCTTGAAACCTCTTTGAGGCGAACTCACTTATTTCTGACCACCAGTATGGCTTTTGCAATGTGACTTACTGACCAATCTCACTCATGTATTGTCATCTGCTCTGAAGAATTATGAGGAAAATCTTGTCATCTCCCTTAGTATCTAAGGCTTTTGACAGTGCAGCACAAGGCTTTGTTAGTCAAACTTCCTACTAATGGCTTTACCTCTTCTCGGTTCTTTCAAGTTTTCATCTTGACCGTTATATATTTGTAGTTGTTGACAGCACAACATTTAGGTCATCCCCAGTTAACCAGTGGTGCTCCACAGGCCTCTGTTCTGACCGTTTTACATCTGGTTGTTAATGGCACAACATCTAGCTCATTCCCAATTACCAATTCTTGCGCCTACTCTATTCCTTCTCTTCATCAATGGTCTCCTCCCCCCACCCTCCTCTTTTCTCTATGCTTTTCCTGACGATTCTGCCTTCTCCTCACGACCTTCATCTGCTACTCGAAATCAGTCTCATATCATTCTTCAGTTCTCAACTCCGGTTTACATAAAATATCTAAGTGAGGGCATCCAGAATTTAGTAAAATTTAATACCTCCAGGAGATAGTTTCTGGCTACTTCTTTAGCTTCTCCTTCTAATAACTCTATTAAACAACGAAATTTATGTTCCTAATTCTATAAACATTTTAGGCAATCAGATAGCTTCTAGCTTGTCTTGGAGGATTCATAATATGAATTTCTAAAACTGCATCTAAAAACGGAGTTCTGTTTCACTTTTGTAATTACTGTTCTTCCCAGATACTAAAAATTTATGATGACTTTATCCGTCCCTGCTTAGAATACTGTACTGTATTGCATATTTATGTGCTGTACAGTACATTTTTTTTTACCTGAGCACAACTTATGAACAATTCTACTTACAAGCGGACTTCTGGAACCTAAATAGTTGGGGAGTCTGTATTCATATTTTTTTGACTATTCTTTCAGGCTCTCCTTTTCTGATTGTTTATAATTCTGTTATTTCTTCCATGTCTTTAGGTTGCTACTTTTTCTTCTCATTGTCGTCTTGGTGTCTGAACCATGAGAACAGTTTCCTTTGCCTGTCTCGGTGTCACACTCAAAAAAAGTTAGACACCCTACTACCAGAATCATTTTGCCACAGGTCTAGCTTTAGTGGGACATATATAAATATTTGAAGCATTATACCACTAAATTACGTGTAGGTTCTTCAAGGAGATTAAATGGGAAGGGTAAGTGAAGGCTGGCAATATCTCCCTGCCTAATATTAAACGTGAACTGATTAGATAAGAGGAAACCCTACCTCCTAAGTCCTTCTGCTACAGTTGTGGTTACTGTGCATGCCTCTGTGGGATAGGTCATCATGTATATAAATATTTACGTTATGATTTCAACAGCAGCCAACATCTCAGAGTGAAATCGTAACCTCTGATGTGGAGAGCGTGTGTGCACTTACCCCTGTCCCTGTCACGAGAAGCGGTCGGAAGACGCGTACACCTGCATTACCCGCAGTAGTAAGTTTCAAATGATTGTATATACTATGATCTGTGATATCCTACATATTTCCATGACCTAAAATTAGAAATTAAATCAGTTCTATTTTTCTTTGCTGACTGGGACAGTGGTCCCACTAAGAGCAGCAGTGTGGCTGCGGCTATAGAAAAAGTGTTTGATAATAAGATTAATATAGCCTTCCATCTCTCTAATCGAAATTAATTGTGCTAACTCGGGTTATGCACACCATATATAGTACAGGTATATATGCCTGGACTGATGCTTCAATAATTCTTTTTAGATACTACCACTTAATATATATTTGTTGTGGGAGTGTAGATATACGAATAATTTTGCCATACAAATTCAGCAGTAGTGAGATCTAGAAAGGTTATTTTGCCCAGAATTATATAAATCTGTGTCATTTTAATTCCGTTAATTCTGTCTATTTCTATACAAGGACCATAATCCTCCTTATAAGGGGTGACTCAGTCAAAGCAAAACCTTGACTTTTTCTAAGAGGAATATACAAATTGGAGTGATTCGCAGTTCTCTCACTGCCCCATTTAGTAGAAATTTACAGCATAGGGGAACACGGAGGGCATCTTAACCCCCACCCCAGGAGGAGGAAAGATGATTCTAACAGTAAGATGAGACTTTGAAATGAACTAAGGGAAGCATAGAAGCCACACTACTCCAAGAAAGGATAGAAGACAATACAGAGTAATAGAAAAATTACTAAAGAATGAACTTGGGAGATATTAAACTTTAATGTGTTTTTTTATCTTAACAATAACATATGAATATCATCTTATTCAACACAGCTTTAATAGGCATTGCCATAATGTCCAAGCAAGACTATAAAGTGTATAAATGTACTCTAGAGCATTATATTCCATGTTCTATTGTCTATTTATTTTTATTAATCCTAATTTCAGGAAATAAACTCAATCCACTTAGACTCAACCACAAAGGATGCAATGCCCCAGATCAAAAATAATTCAGCATCTAAAAGGGGTAAAACCACGGCTCATCCCCAGAGGTCATCTCAACGAATAAAAAAACTTGATTTCTTAGATTGCAAAGTAAGTAGCTACAGTATAGAAATATTTCTTTTTCTATGTATTTTCGTAAGAAATATGTACTCTCCAAGGGGACAGTGAATTCTTTAGGCCCTAACTGGTTTTGTTAACACAGTGCCATATAGCTCCATATATGTACCTTGTCTCAATTCATAATTTTTGTCCCATCCACTCATACAGAACATCCCAAATAGAAATCCTGGAGAGCAGCCAAACTTTTGAAATGAACTGAGGCACCAGGGCTATTTAGCTGTCCATTCTCAAAGCTTTTGATAAGTTTGTGTTTTAATAAATGGATTGTGGGATACTACAAAATTTGAAGAGTTACCTCTTTATATGTGAATACATTTTATAAGGACCCATGATTTACTCCGACTTTGACAGTATGTAGTAAAACTTTTCTATATTTGTTGGATATATCGAATAACCTGGCTGCTGGAGAGCACATACTATATGACTATGCATTAAACCTGGGTTATATATGTATTCTGTAGTAATCCGTATATTACAAAGCTAAAATTAAGACTTATACAAATTCCAGAAGTAAATGCTGCAGTTGTTTTTGCCTTGACAAAACGGTCATTTCATGCAAGATATTACCAATTTTTATATTATTTTGTGTATGCATTTTTTTTTTAAGAATGTCTCATGTCTGAAAAATCATATAGTATATGACTGTCATCCTTAAGTAGTATTTCAGATGTCACTTCATATTTTAAGTTTAGGCTTTACTGCTTCAACTGTATAGAATATACTTATGTAATTCTTTAAGTTTACATTTTCCGAGTTCTCATGAATTTATGTGGAATGAGTAAGGTACTGAGATGTAGAGATGGACAACTGAGAAGCTTAGATGCAAGCATAAATGGCCTGGTACTCGTGAAGATTGACAATTTCATAATTTGGAGAAAAGACATAAACTCAAATGAAACTTAGGGAATTGAGACAGGCCATAGTCTAGAGCTGACAAAGATACTGCGGGCACTGAGTTTGTATCAAGCCAGAGTAAGCTTGGATTATCCCAGATACATTAATATCCATTTTTCTTTCTATTTAGAACATCACGTGTTAACACAGGAGACTTGGATTGAATTGGGTATGTTCTTGCCAGTCCAGATGTTTATCAACAGTACCATTGAAAATGGATGATAAGAAGCTAGTTTCTTGAAACTTCTAAACAAAAAAAATATTTATGTGATTCCCTTATATTTTTTGAGTAATTAAAAAGCATGACCCAGAATGATATAATGAAAAAATACTAGGTCTATTTAGGGGTTATATGATATGATACTTGAAGTTACGGTGAGAGGTGGACTCGGAATGCAATGGAGAAAATAAAAATTTTGGTGTGGGAGAAGAAGTGCTGTAGAAGAACGTGCACTGTATGGAGTGAGGAATGATTATTTAAATGAGAAAAATTGTAATACCTGTGGCAAGGATTTTCAGGTTAGATTTTCCAGGAATTCAAACCAGAGGGAAGCCAAGTAGGAGATGGAGGGATTGGGT
>JAXCGZ010013370.1:120000-122512 GCA_037179515.1 Halocaridina rubra | reverse complement strand
AAAGGAAAACGACAGACAGAAAAAAACAGTCAAAGTACAGAGGACCCAGATATATGGAGGACTAGGCTCTGAGATGACGATAGATCTGCTTTTTGAAGGATGAAAGGTCATAAGAATTAGGAAAGACAGAAGGAGGAAGAGAGTTCCAGAGTCTAGAGTAGATGGAAAGAAGCAGTCGCTGCACCGACCAATTCTCAAGCTACAAATCTCTACACAGTACCTGTGTGATTAAGGCAGCTTGACGAGTGTTACGCGGCCTCGGCAGTGGAGGAGGGATGCAACTCGCCAACTCATCAGAGCAGCGATGGAAGTAGTAGCGATAGAAAAGCGAAAGGGAAGATACATTAAGGCGAAGAGAGAGAGAATCCAGGTTAGAAGTAAGATAAGGATCATTAATGAGTCTGACTGCCTTAGATTCAACCCTATCAAGAAGATAAGTAATGGAAGAAGCACCCCAGATGTGTGAGCAGTATTCTAAACAGGGACGGATAAGACCTTTGTAAATTTTAAGTAACTGCAAAGAGGAAAAGTAATGGCTAAAACTAAATAAAACCCCCAATTTTTTGGATGAAGATTTAGATATTTAGATTATGTGATTCCTCCAAGACAAGTTAGAGGCTATATGGTTTCCTAATATGTTGATAGAGTTAAGAGGATAAATTTCATTAGTTTCGAAGACAATAGGGTTATCAGGAGAAGAAGATAAAGAGATAGGCAGAAATTGTGTCTTGGAGGCGTTGAATTTAACTAAATTTTGAGTGCCTGACTCAGATACTCTCTGCAAATCGGAGTCAAGAGTAGAAGAAAGAGTGATACGAGATTGATTACGAGTAACAGATGAAGGTTGTGAAGAAAAGGCAGAGGAAAAATGAAGGGTAGAATCATCAGCAAAGGCATGAAGAAGAGAGGAAGATGGGGATTGTAGAAGATCATTGATGAAGAGAAGGAACAGAGTAGTGTATTAGTGTTGGAAAACAACTACCTCCTCCTCCTCCTCCTCCTCTTCCTCCTTCTCCTCCTCCTCCTCCTCCTCCTATTCCTCTTCCTCTTAAATCTACATCTTCAACTAAATCCCATTATTATGTTAAACTGTTATTGGTTTGTAGCCCTCAAAAGAGAGAGAGAGAGAGAGAGAGAGAGAGAGAGAGAGAGAGAGAGAGAGAGAGAGAGAGAGAGAGAGAGAGAGAGAGAGAGAGAGAGAGAGAGAGAGAGAGAGAGAGAGAATGTTAATAAAGTTGCGTTAAGTAGCCTATTAGGAGCATCTGTTGCTCCCACTTGGGTACAGCATCTGCCAAAACTTCCAACAATATATATCATCGGAAATCTCACTCCCTTTATATTTCTCCATTTCTTTCTACTGCTGCTATGCCTTCCCATATTATTATTATTATTATTTTTTTTTTTTTTTTTAATTATTATTATTATTATTATTATTATTATTATTATTATTATTATTATTATTATTATTATTATTATTATTATTATTATTATTATTATTATATTTATTGTTGTTGTTATTATTATCGTTGTTGTTACTAATGTTATTGCTATTGTTGATGGCGTTGCTGTCGTTGTTGTTATTGTTATTGCTTTTGTCACTGCTGTTCTTTCTCACCTTTCTTTCTCACCAAACACCTGAGGAGATAGTTCTCTATCTGTCAGTCGGCTGACCATGTATGAAGCTCCTTCATTCGCTTCTGTCTTCGTACATTTTATTATTATTATTATTATTATTATTATTATTATTATTATTATTATTATTATTATTATTATTATTATTATTATTATTATTATTAATATTATTATTATTATTATTATTTTGGACATATATAGACAGGAACTTCTAATTATTTCTCTCCCATACAAAACGTATCTTGGAATCAACATATAAAAAACGCATTAATGGCTACTTCTAGTACGTGTATCTTTGTGTTATTTTGCACTTGCCCCATTACGTTTATACATGGTACACACACACACACACACACACACACACACACACACACACACACACACACACACACACACACACACACACACACACACACACTTGGAATCCTTCAACTTTTTGTCAGTGAGGCAACATGGCTTCAGAGAAGGTAGATCAACAGTAACAAACTTATTAGAATTTTATGATGAGGTAAGCCAAATCTTACAGGAAAGAGAGGGCTGGGCAGATTGCATATTCCTAGACTTCCAGAAAGCGTTTGACACTCTTCCACATGGGAGACTTATTAGGAAGCTGCAATCAATGGCTAGAATAGGTGGAAATGTTTTGGAATGGATAAAAACTTACTTAGAAGGAAGGGAACAGAGGGTTAGAGTAAGACACTCAGTGTCTGAATGGAGAAGAGTTAGTAGTGGAGTTCCACAGGGTTCAGTTTTAGGGCCACTTTTGTTCCTTGTATATGTAAATGACCTACCAGAGTCTGTAAATTCATTCATGAATATGTTTGCAGATGATGCAAAGATTGTGAAGAAAGTAAAAAACGAGAACAATGGTAGAGAACTT
>JAXCGZ010013370.1:105000-110000 GCA_037179515.1 Halocaridina rubra | reverse complement strand
GCTTTACTTTTGCATATAATGTACTCTGTGCTGCCATACTGTGAGTTGTGTGTTAGTATGCAGCAATGTTTTATCAATGTGTACACCTCCCTGTAAACTATGTTCAATTCTTGGTTTTGTATCCATTTGAAGCATTATTTGTATAAACTCATGTAAAATCTGACGCCTTGGCGGAATAAATTAATAAAATAAAATAATCTCTCTCTCGCACACACACACACACACACACACACACACACACACACACACACACACACACACACACACACACACACACTAACTCACTCCTCCTAAGCCTTTCACTTGTATACAACCAGGTCCAAAAAATTTCTTGTTAGAATCCGAAAAGGTTTCAAAAGCAAACCTTCCCCCCCCACCCCCTCAAGGCAGTAGAATAAAGGAGCCCTGCAGGGCTTTCTTTTTTCTTCTTTTATACCATACATCCATTCCTCAACCTGTCTTTTCAACTCATCCTTCCACTATTTGTATATTCCTCCAGAAAAATATAAAGTAAAACTTGCAAATTGTGAGTGCATATTTACAGATTTTCCCCTTTGCATTGCTGAGAGTAATAGCCTATCAATCTTGCGCATATTCTAAAATTTTTGTATAATTTCATCGCAAGTAGACAATTTATTACGCTTTAAAGCCCGTTGATAACTACAAAGTACAATAAACTAATTAAGTAGGCAGGTATTTCATAAGTAGATTTGTTGGTTTAGTAGTGAGCAGGTTGATAAACAGGCAAAACAAATCTCCAAAAATAATTGTATTAGTCTATTGTAGTTTTTTCAAGGGAAACTTTCTAAAATTGAATTTTACTGACATGAAAAAGATTCAAACCTTTTCATAACTTCCGATGTTTCTGCCAGAGTCGCTAAAAAAAAAAAAAAATCTTTTTGCCTCTCAAGAGCTGTAATTGGACTGTCGGCTCTTTGAGAAAAAAAAATTGATCAATAGCTTTTGGAACTGACTGCTTCAAGTCATGTATTTAAGCTTTAAAAAATCAAACGAGGTCCCAACTTAACTCTAAATAAGATAATAAAACGCACAATGAGTTTATATCACCAGATTAATGACATAATAAATACATAAATCCTTCCACATGGATGCAAATACTGCCATTTAGCACCATATGCCCATGTAAGAAATAGAAGAGTGAATGGCTTTGAAAATAAAATATCATATCTTTCAAGGTTTTTAGTTTTATATCTTTGACTAACTGTAGTATTCTAAATCATCAAATAATCATTCAAAATCACCAGAAACGAAAATGAAAAATATTTGTAGCATCAGCATATAAACATAGAACGCCATACGCTTATATAGAATGGAAATTAGAGTCCCTTAAATAAGATCACCCAACAAACTAGATTCCAAGTTTGCACTGCCGACTTTGGAAATTTAAAAAAAATCTTTTACTAATACAACTCCAACGTGGAATAAGCCGTAAGTTTTGCATTAAAATGCTAAATGGGTATTACACCTGGTCAACAAGCAGAGGCCCTTAGGGTGAGACCTCAAAGTGGCTCTGGCACCTAATATTCGTTAGATACACTCAGGGTCAAGAAGGAAGGGGGTAGTGACTTCTATTCTAATGTAGAAAGATGTGGTAAAGCTTTATATATGTAATGGATGCTCATAATCCGGTCATCTTGGCTGACTTAGTATGTTGCAAATGATGGAAATCTAGACATTAAATAATTCTAAGGAATTTATTACATGCAACATAGAATTTCTGTGATGAGTTTGAACATGGAGTCATAATTCACATTTTCTTCATCAACTTTCAGTATCAAGAATGATAAAAAGAAGAGAGAACTAAAAAGAAAGAAAGAAATAGGCTTTAGGGCCATATATAGACAGCCAAAGCAACTATATAAAAAAAATAGATGGGACTAAAGAGAATAAATTCATTTTTACCAAGTCGAGGGGAAGACCCTGCAGGGAGAAACAGACCAAAGATGTTATCGAGAAGAGGGTTCCTTATCGCTAGGGGACGGCATAGGCCACTGAAGAATTTTCCGAGCCAATAAGTGACGACGAAAAATTAATTATAGAAAGATTTGGGAGATAACAAACTACAGAAGAACTTGATGGAGAATGGAAATTGAATCAGAAGCCTGTATTTTAAACCCGATGAGGAGGAAACAAATTATTCTCTCAATTATTTAAGGACAAGAGTTATTTGGGAAATTTTTCAGTTAAAAAAGACGAAATGGGTATTTGAAAGGCTGAAAGTCAAAAAAAAAAATAAACCCAATTAGAAATAGAAACAAAATCATTAACAAAACAGCAAAATTCCAGGACTACCTTAAAACTTCGCCAGAACTTTTTGAAATGACAAAATGAAATGGCATTATAGCATCCCTCTCATGGTATCTTGCATTAAATTCGTAAGCTAAGTGTTTATACTGCTAGTTGCAGATTCTCAAAGTTATTCTAGACCAGGCTTAAATGGTTCTGGAAAGAATCGTTTTGGAGTCTAGTAAACGATAGCAGCACTAGAATTCATGTGAAAACACCTGATCTATGGCTATATATACTGATAATAAAAGGCAATGATAATTTTTAATGCTGGAAAGACCATGGAATTATGAAAAAGTAAAAAAATATACCCATATACATATACAGCTGTTCACATCAGTTCATAAATGCATATTGTTAGCATAGTAGAGGCCACGTATGGTTGCAAAGCAAATATATGTTAGCCTTCAGATATATTGATAAAAAGAAGGGGGGCAAACCAGCCTCAACTTGGTGCCGGTCCCAAGCCCGGGTAGATGGGGAGGGTTGGCGGCAGGAAGGGCATCCGGCCATATACATTTTGCCAAAACCAAAATATGGCCAGTACAGATAACTGGCCAGAAACATCGACCCCACATAAAAGTGGGAAAAGATGTAGACGAAGAAGAAGAATATGATATATGTGTTACCTAAATTTTAATATGAAGTACCATTGTAGAGTCCACACCCTTTAAAGCATATCAATAAGCTTTTAGAGAAAGCTAAAATGATATGCTACAATATGTGATCTCAGCTAAAAGAATTGGGTTTACAACCATTTGAAGACAGATGAATAAAAGGGATAAAGAATTTGATATCAATTTTTTTTTCCGTATTACCACAGTTGACAGAGAGAAATATTTTCATATGGGACCTCAAGTGCTAATGGTCACACATTGAAAGTTCATAGAAATGTCTTTTTTCCGTGGTGTACAAAAGTGTTTTGTGTTGATTTAAAAGTATCTAATAAATGGAATTCATAAAGCATTAAGACAGTAAATGTTAATGCAGTCAGTCTTGAGGAAACACATAATTATTGTCGACGAATCAGTAGAAAAGGGAGTTGGTGACGTAAAACCGAATCCATAGGTAAGTACATTCCAATATGCATACGTTTTGAAACAGATCACCATATGGTCTTAATGCCCTGTTCTTAGTGGCTCGAGCGCTAGGCCTATTTCACAGTTTTATATAAGATCATAATTATGTCTAAGATGCTTTGTAAGCCATTTCGTTTGAAGATAATTCAAAGATAGCTATTATTTTTATGCGCAAAGGGCATTATATAGACTGAAGTAAAATTTTCTTTGAGATATAGATGCTCAGAACTCATGCTCCACATGATCCAGGCTTTGTAGGTGATGAAAACTGAACCATTTAAATGCTCACTTACAAATATTATCCTTTTTCATAACCTTTGTCTTCACCATGGATAAGAATGGAATATGCTCGTCACTCGTGGATAAGGATACTTTTAAAACTGGAAGGTGTTGTGGAGGCCTATGTAATACATAAGCATTAGATGTAATTCCCATTCGCTCTCTCTTGTGACTTATATGGCTAGAATTGATCAATTGTGGATTCATTTTTATCACGTTCAATGGATAATTGCTATGCTTGTATTTCAAGGCACGCATGAACATTGCACTGATATCCAGTAATTTCTGCTTATTTCTAAAATCAAACATGGTCAGGTTGGAAATATGCTTTCAGACATCCTTGGATGTCATATTTTCTTAAGCTAAGGATTTTCCTATCATCTTCAAATTCCACACCTCAAAAATAAAAAATAAAAATTTTGTTTGTTTCTTCAAGACCGTTTATGATGTTGAAATATGCAGTTATATCTCTCCTCCGTTCTTCTAGTGAAGCAGTATAGCGCATTCTAAGTCTTTCTTCTTGAATTAATACTCTTAACTCGCTTACAAGCCTAGTCGTCATTCTCTGTACTTCTTCAAGTTTATCAATACCTTCAATGTGGGTAGATTTCAGCTGAGGGAATCACAACTTTTTATGGCATTGCATAGGTATCATGTATATTCCTATAAATTTTGCAATAAAAAGGAGAGAGAGAGAGAGAGAGAGAGAGAGAGAGAGAGAGAGAGAGAGAGAGAGAGAGAGAGAGAGAGAGAGAGAGAGAGAGGCGGAAATTAAAGTTTCTAAGATATTGCAGCGTCAGAGGCTACAAGACTTGTGTTTTTCTAGGAAAGGTTCATCGATCCAGATAAAACTCTAATAAAAAGAAAACGGAATGGTTAACAGGAAAACAGAAAACGTGGTATGAAGACCATAATGAAATTTACTTTTCAACAGTAATTCCTTGAAACATATTGATTGATTGATTCGGTTTTAGGTCTCGAACTCCCTTTTCTACTAAAGGCTAGGACGGTTGTCTTCTTGCGAAGGACTTGTCTTGGCAAATGTAATCGTTTCCCTGACTGTATGCCCCTACTAACCTCAGTCCGTGACGGGGCGCGAACCCTCGACAGGCCTACACAGAGTCGCGGACGCTACCATTTAGCCACGGAGATTACAATTCATTAAAAATAATAATGTTTCGATATATAAACTGTGACTTCTATAAATAGAGAAAAATAAAAACGATAATGTTGTGGCTTCCAGGATTTACGTCGAGAAATTAAATATATAATGAAAGTAACGAGATATTTAAACATTTTCCTTCTCACCACAGTGTTTCGGGAACTGTGAGACCT